>CAOLHI010004000.1:0-169046 GCA_948474755.1 Ctenosaura bakeri | reverse complement strand
TCAGAGCATGCTTTCAGAACAACAGGCAAAGACAAAATGGAAAAGAGCAAAATGACAAGAGAACCTTTTGAAAACAAACAATGTGTACATGCTTGAGGAAGAGGTGTTAACCAATCAAACACAAAGTTTCCTCTCCAGGCTATCTCTCTATGCTTAACAATAGACATACAAACAAACTAGCCAGTTAACTATGCATGCAAAGGTTGCTACTCCCAACAAAATCTAGGAAAGGGAAGAGGGGATGAGAGAAGAAAACCAGTAATATGGATCCTGGTTCTAGGGGATGTGGCAACTCAAAGAGGATCTCCTATTAGATCCTTTCTTAAGTTGTACAACTTTCCTCTTTCCTTGCTTTGGACAAGGTTTAGTCTTTCCTTTGCTTCTTCTAGAAGAATTTTGAGGTCAAAGAACAGCACAGGATGTTCTGTTCCAAGGTGAGGAGAGGGTGCAGGAGTTGGCTTTTGTCTGAGCCTACTTGGAAGGGCAAGACTCTGCCCCCTCTGTTCCTCTCTTGCCTGGTGAGGCTGTTGGGAACAGACTACTTTGGGAATTGGAACAAAGTTTGCAGCACATGTCGTTAGCTGAGGAGGATCAGTGGAAGCAGAGAAAGGAGAGAGAAATTGGACTGTTTGAAAAGAAGAGGAAAAAGTGAGATGGCCATGGATGAATAGGGGTTGTCCCTGATAAGCTGGTTCCTTTCCTGTGGAGGGTATACCATTCACACCCTTAAGCAAAAGGACAGCTGAACACTGAACCAGGATATGTCGAGAACTCAGGACGGAGAGGGCTCTCAGGCACAGTTGGTCAGAATGCCTGTTTCTCACTTACGCTACCAGGGCAGCCTGTTTCTCAACACCAGTCCAGTTGCATGTACTTGATTCTGTCCCACAAAGGGTGGGAGATCCAGTCCCTGAGAAGTAACGCCATCCCCAGAGCTGTGAGAGGTGAGGGAATCCCTGTTTGTGATGGGATGAGGTTAGAATGTTCTCCTTGACTTCATGAGAAGCCAAAAAGAAAGCAACCTGAGGATCGTATGGGATAGAAAAGAGAATTTTTTATACTGATGTGATTTATAACTCAACTTGCTCAGAACAGGGAAAGAACTTAGGGATGTATGTTTAAGATGGTATGTGTAAGATTTGTTATAGGTACAATGGTCCGAATTTAACATTTTTTATAAATCTGTGTTTTTCTTTTCTATAATATTGACAATGTGCATTTCTTTTTAATACAGCCCCTGAAGAAGGCCAAGTAATTCATAATAGGCAAAAACTCATTAGGTTTTTTTAAAAGGAGTAAAATTTTCTCCATCTAAAAGCACATGGAGTCCGATCTCTTTCTTTTCTGCTGATTCATTGTTCCTGCTGGAGGAAAGAAACAAGCATCAGAGTTGCCCACCACCCATACTCAGCATGGGTGGGATTTCATAATGAATTTCCACTTTTACTAATATCATGCATTTCCTTGGTTGATTTTTCCCTTGCTTTTCCACTGAGAGCCTGTCCAAATTATTGCAAAGAAGAAAGAGCTCTTACTACAGGAACGTTCAGATTTCATGGTGGTTTGACTATGACCTTGGAGATCAGGATCTGATTCCCTATCTGGCCATGGAAACCCACTGGGTGGCCCTGGGCATGTCACATACTCTCAGCCCCCAAACCCCTCAGACTGGTTCACTCAAAGGTTACCCTGTGCTGTGAAATGTCATTCCCAATTGAGATCAAGGAGGAACAATCGTCTATATGGTTTGGCACTGAAAAGGGAAACTCAAAAGCCAAAGGGCCTAAGTTCAAGGGAAAAAGGCTCTTGTGACCTTGAGTTTCTCGGGACGGCTAACTGTCTAGCCAGTGATAAAGATATTGCTGTCAGAATACTGCCAATTCTAGGATTAATTAAATGGAGGTGGTTCACAATAAGAAGCCAAAACCAGCCAAAAAGTACAGATTTTTGCTGACTCCAGTCTGACTCTTAACAGCTGTGGTTTTTTAACTGCTAGTAGGGGGTCCGTAGAATAATCCTGTGTTCATCCAAAACAGAAGATGGAAGTGACTGGATTAGCTTGCCCGCCTCTTCCCTCCCCTTTCTGTTTTCTTTTTCTACCATGTCCTTCAGGCTATCAGGCGATGGGCAGGGACTGTCTTATTTCGATCCATCAAACGTAAGCTGCTTTGGAAAACTTTTCTTTGAAGAGTAGTGGTTGGAATGCAGAAAGGCAGCATTCAAAGACACATTCACACAAGAGCTAACCAAAGGGCAATGGGAGGAAAAATTATGGATAGTGAAGCTGAGGTTTTTGGGTTATAATTACCAATCCAGAAGAGTAGTGAAGAGACGGCAACATGGCTTAGACTTGTGTGTCTAAGGGCAGTACACAGCTGGGAGTCAAAATGGCAGGGAGACTTTCAGCAACTGGTGACCTGCAAGCTAGTTGCTCCAAACTGGGGATTTTTGGACTCTATTTTCCTCCATGAAGGGGTGCGATTTCATTGCTTTCTGGCAGAGTAAATAAAAGGGGTCTGGAATGGGCTGATTGTTTCTATGTCTTGGCTGGGTAATGTGCCTGGGCAAGGTTTCGGTAAGAAATGCATACAGTGGGGGTGCTTGCCAGCTGTACCTGGGCAGTTTGACTATTGTTTTTGTGGAGAGGAGTAGCTTGGAGCCATTATGTCAGGCTTTCCCAGCTAATCCACAGTGAACATATGGCCTGGCCATGCTCAGGTCACCTCTGACCTCCTTCCAATCAATGTCCCTTGTTCACATGGCCTTTCAGCCATAAATGTGTATAATTTATATTTTATTCCAATTAAACATATCTGCCAATTGATATATTTTGCCAATTAGATCATATCAGAGCATGGAGGTGTATAGCCAATAACAGCAACTGAGGGCCTATGCTGAAGGGGAAGCTGAGGGATAGGATTCCCAGATTTCCTGCTTGGTTTTGCAGGAGAAAAAAGGTGTCATTCCATAACATGCCAACAGTCCAAATGTATACACAAAGCCATTTGGTTCTCACAGCTGCTCAAGAAATGTTGTTAGTGTGTTCCTAAGGGAGTTTGAGGAAACCTACCCAATGTTTACTCAGTTTGTTCCCTAAGTGACTAGTCTGTTTTCTCTCCCTTTATTTTTTTTTGGGGTGTGTGTGTGGAATTCTAGAGCCCCCTCCAGCTCCAACTCTCTCCCTGGACCCTCAGTACCCTTTTTTCATCCTGGGAGAAGAGATCATCCTCAACTGCTCAGCCCCTGAGGGCCAAGAGGTTGCAGGATACATATTCTACAAAGAAGAACAAGGCCAGAGCAGTTGGCATCTATTCCATGAAGGGAAAAGGCCCCATGAAACTTTCCATGTGCATGAAAATCTGGCTGGGCAGTACAGGTGCCGGTATTGGATTTTGTCACAGGAAGAGCAGAGGATCCTGTCCCTGTCAAGTGACACCATCCTCATAACTGTGAGAGGTGGGTGAATCGGTGTTTGTGATGGGATGAGGTTGCAATGCTCTTGATGACTTCAAGCAAAGCAGGACACTATCTGTGGATTGCATAGGATATAAAATTGGCATTTGTTGATTGATTGATATTACAACTTTCTCAGAACAGGCAAAGAAAAGACAGCTCATAATTAGGTATGAAGATGTTCACTTTGCTAATTTTTGTCCCTAACTGACTGGATTGTTTTCTCTCCTGCTTTTTGGTGGGACCTCCAGAGCGCCCTCCAGCCCCAACAATTTCCCTGGACCCTCAGCACCCTTTTTTCATCCCGGGAGAAGAGATCATCCTGAACTGCTCAGCCCCTGAGGGCCAAGAGGTCGCAGGATATAGATTCTACAAGAAAGAACAAAACCAGAGTGGTTGGCATCTATTCCATGAAGGGAAAAGGCCCCATGAAACTCTCCATGTGGATGAAAATGTGGCTGGCCAGTACAGTTGCGTGTACTGGATTGTGTCACAGGAAGAATAGAAGATCCCGTCCCTGTCAAGTGACACCATCCTCATAACTGTGAGAGGTGAGTGAGTCAATGTTTGTGATGGCATGAGGTTACAATGCTCTTGATGACTTCAAGTAAAACAGAACTTTATCTGTGGATTGATAGGATATAAAATTGGCATTTGTTGATTGATTTGATTGATTGATATCCCAACTTTCTCGGAACAGGCAAAGAAGACAAGACAGCTCATAATTAGGGGTATCAAGATGTTCACTTTGCTAATTTTTGTCCCTAACTGACTGGATTGTTCTCTCTCCTCCTTTTTGGTGGGACCTCCAGAGCGCCCTCCAGCCCCAAATCTTTCCCTGGATCCTCAACACCCTTTTTTCATTCTGGGGGAAGAAGTCACCCTGACTTGCTCAGCGCCCAAGAGGAAAGAAGTGGGAAGATATGGATTCTACAAGAAAAAACAAAGCCAGAGCCGTTGGCAACTATTCTGTGAAGGGAAAGTTCCCCATAAAACTTTCCATGTTGGTAAAAATGCAGCTGGGTGGTACATCTGCACATACTGGATTCTGTCCCAGGAAGGATGGGAGATCAAATCCCTGCAAAGTGACCCCCTCCGCGTTGCTGTGAGAGGTGAGTGAGTCCCTGTTTGTGATGGAATGAGGTTACAATGTTCTCCTTGATTTTATGGGAAGACAAAGTAGAAGAGAACCCAAGGATTTTATAAGTTAGAACAGAGACTTTGGCCATTTCTGCACTACAGTGTTAAAGTGCTGCTATTCCACTTTCAACGCCCTGTGGAATTCTGGGGTTTGTAGTTTACTGAGACCAAAGAGCTCTTTGGCTGAGAATTCAAAGTGCCCTTCCCTAAACTACAAACGCCAGAATTCCACAAGAGGTTGATAGTGGAATAGCAGCACTTTAACACTGTAGTGTGGAAATGGTCTTTGATTTGCATATGTGATTTATACCACACCTTTTTCAGAAAAGGGAATGAACTCAACATGGCTCATAATGAGGGATGTAAAGATGTCCACTGAGGTGGGGGTGGGATTTCCTTCTCCTTTGCTTCTTGGTTCCCCCCACCCCCATTTTGTAATCTTGGCCTCTTTTCCGAGTTTATGGATTGCAGCTTCCCTCTCTGTTTCTGGTGGTGGCTATAGGGTGAGGGGGGATTATGCAGCCCACCCAAGGTTGTTGGAGTGGAACTCCCATCCGTCCCACATACAATAGTCAATTGTAAGGAACTGTGGTCGATGCAATCCAATTTCATCTGGAGGGCCAGCTGATTCCCATCTTATTGTGGGCTTTTGTTAATGTTCTCTTCTGGTTTTCTTTTGTCCCTAACTGACTGGATGGTTTTCTCTCCTGCTTTTTGGTGGGACCTCCAGAGCACCCTCCAACCCCAAATCTTTCCCTGGATCCTCACCACCCTTTTTTCATCCTGGGGGAAGAAGTCACCCTGACTTGCTCAGCTCCCAAGAGGCAAGAGGTGGAAAGATACAGCTTTTACAGGAAAGAACAAGGCCAGAGCCGTTGGCAACTATTCTGTGAAGGGAAAGGTCCCCATGAACCTCTCCATATTGATAGAAATGCATCTGGGTGGTACAGCTGCAGGTACTGGATTCTGTCCCAGGAAGGATGGGAGATCGAATCCCTGCAAAGTGACCCCCTCCGCATTGCTGTGAGAGGTGAGTGAGTCCCTGTTTGTGATGGGGTGGGGTTGCAATATTCTCACTGAATTTAAAGAAAGCAAAAACAGAAGACAATATCTGGACTGTATGGGATAGTAAAAAAGGATTCATTCATTCATTCATGTATATGTATATTTCAACTTTCTCAGAGCAAGGAAGGACCTCAAGATGACTCATAATTATTGGTGTAAAGATATTTACTTCACTAATTTTATTCTCTAAGTGACTGGATTGTTTTCTCTCCTCCTTTTTTGGGGGGAACACGGGAGCCCCCTCCAGCTCCAGCTCTTTCCCTGGATCCTCAGCACCCTTTTTCATCTTGAGAGAGGAAGTCACCCTGAACTGCTCAGGTCCTGAGGGGCAAGACGTGGCAGGGCCAGAGCCCTTGCAACCATTCTGTGAAGGGAAAGGGGCCCAGGAAGCTTTCTATTTAGGTGGCAATGCGGCTGGGCAGTACAGCCGCAAAATCAGAAGGCAAGCTGAAGGTCATATGGGATAGAAAGCAGATTTTTATTTATTTATTTTGATGATTTTTATCCCAGCTTTCTCAGAAAAGGGAAAGAACTCAAGGTGGCTCATAATTAGGAGTATAAAGATCTTCACTGAGTAGGGGTGGGATTTCATTCACCTTGGCTTCCTTTGTCTTCCTTCCCTATTTGCCAATCTTGGCTTCTTTTCTGATTTATTCATTGGAGCTAGGGGAGCAGTCAGAAATTGCCCAAAGAATTGTTGGAAGTGTGATGAAAAGACGGGGTCTTTTTTCCATATGTGCTGGACATGTAAGATAGCAAAACAAATTTGGAAGGGGGTACATGACGAAATCCCAAGAATTTGTAATTGAATTTTGAGATGAAACCGGAGCTTTATTTGTTAAATACGCTAGGGCAATAAAGGAAATAAGAAGTCATCAGAAGATATTGTTTTATCTAATAACTGCGGCAAGGTTGACCTTTGCGCAGCACTGGAAAGAAAAGAAACATATTGATGTAGAAGAATGGAAGTTAAAAGTTCTGGATATGATAGAGGTGGAAAAAATAGCATTTTCTTTGAAGAATAAATCTATCCAGAACTTTGAGAAAGAATGGAAAAGAGTATTGGGTTGGGTAAGGATATAAACGTATAAGACATCAAAGAAGAAATAATGCAACTGTTCTTCTCTCTGTGAGATGGAAATTATGTTTGTAATGGAATGGAAATAAGTAATTTCAACTGGAAGATTTAAGCATGGAAGTGTGTGGGAGGTTATTTTTGAGACAAACTGTCAATAAAAATTGTACAAAAAAAAAGAAAAGAAAAGAAAAGAAAAGAAATTGCCCAAAGAAAAGTCTCTCCTTATGACAGCTTCAGAGTCTGTTTCTGGTGGAGAGTTTTGCCTATGGTGGGAATTATGGAGCCCTCCCAATGTTGTTGGACTGCAGCTCCCATCAGTCTCAGCTAGTATAGTCAATGGGAAGGAATTCTGGGTGATGCAGTCCAGTGTCATCTGGAGGGCCATGTGACTCCCCTCCCCTTAGTATGGGCTTTTGTAACTCAGGTTCTCTTCTGATTATTTCTTTGCGCTTTCTAAGGCAAAACAACACTGTTTCACTTAGAGAAAGACAAATAAGACATATCAAATGGAAAAAAGGGAAAAGAAAGTGATAATTAAAACACTCCCTTCCCTGAAAAGAACAGCAGTCAGAGGCAACTGATGGACTATTTACCTTTTTCTCCCCATCTCTATTTCAACTGAAGAAACAGCAGTGCTGAACCAGGAATCTATTAATTAAAGACACAATAGTGCCTTTAAGCCCTACGTAGTGCTTTACCTGATAAAAGCTTATAGGTTTAAACTGCCATTCTAGAGTGCCCTGCCTCCACCAAACCAGAGTTATCATTTATCATGTTTCCAAAATATCCGGGGGTACAGGCTGCTTTGCAAATCTGGATTTTTTGTTGTAAAACTGAATGTGAAAATGTGAGTGAAGAAAGGATAGAAATTCAGAGAAACAAGCCACCTGAGAATTCCCTTCTTAGGTTTTGTGGATGATTTTCTCCAGATCCTCCTCCTGCTCCAGTGCTGACCGTGGACCCTCCATCTGGAGTGGTACAGGAAGGGGAGACCCTGCTTCTCACTTGTTCATTCAGTGGGAATCCTACGGAGAAACGTTTCCATGTCTACAAGGATGGAGCTGAGATGAACTCCACCAATCAAGGGTCTCTGAAGAGCGCCAGAGAAGCTGGGGATGCCTCTTCCAACATGTCTCTGAGCATCCCCCTACAGGCTCAGCCTGAGCACAGAGGGGAATTCGCTTGCAGGTACGAAGAAAGAATGAACAACAGGTGGATCATGTCTTTGTGGAGCGAGAAGGTGAACATCACAGGTGAGTCTTTTTGGGGAGGGTGGCAGCATTACTCATTAGTGGATATAGCCTTACTCTGAAATGGGATGATCTGTTGTGTTTTGTCTGAAATCACTAAGAGCTTGGTGGAGATGGAGAGAGGTGAGAAGCTGGGTCCCATCAGGCGCCACTGCAGGGGGTTGGACTGGATGGCCCCTGTGGTCTCTTCCAACTCTACATTTCTATGATTCTATAAGAGACAAGGGCTGGGAATCTCTACAGGCTGGATTGTGGACTCCTTCAATGAGGATGAGGCCTTTATTCTAAGGGATCCCAGTTCGAGCCTTAAATTCTGCTCCTTCTCTTAACATATTCACCCTGTCACTTGGCTCTTGCCTCTGAGTATTCTTTTCATTTGACCCGTGAGGACTGGTGACTTCACCATGAATGGGATAGTGAACCCACTCCTGGTTTTGGTCCAGATTTAAAGGATTTTTCCAAGCTGCTGGATTCTATTCTCCATAGGCTCCACATGTCCTTTTAAGTTTAAAGTAGATTCACTGCTCCATTGATAGGTAGCCATCAGCTGCCACTAGATCATGAGGTTACAGTGTTCTCCTTGATTTTATGGGAAGCCAAAAAAGAAGAGAATCCAAGGATTTCATAAGATAGAACAGACACTTTGATTTGCATATGTGATTTATACCACACCTTTTTCAGAAGAGGGAAAGAACTCATAATGAGGGATGTAAAGATGTTCACTGAGGTGGGGGTGGGATTTCCTTCTCCTTTGTTTCTTGGTTTCCCCCCACCCCCATTTTGTAATCTTGGCCTCTTTTCCAAGTTTATGGATTGCAGCTTCCCTCTCTGTTTCTGGTGGTGGCTATAGGGTGAGGGGGGATTATGCAGCCCACCCAACGTTGTTGGAGTGGAATTCCCATCGGTCCCAGATACAATAATCAATTGTAAGGAATTGTGGTTGATGCAATCCAGTGTCATCTGGAGGGCCACCTGATTCCCATCTTATTGTGGGCTTTTGTTAGTGTTCTCTTTTGGTTTTCTTCTGGGCCTTTGATAGAACAAATAACACCGTTTCGTTTAGACAAAAACAAATAGGACATACAAAGTGGAAAAAGGTGGGGGGAGAAAGCAGTAATTAAAACCCTCATTTTACAGAAAAGAACAAGAATCAGAGGCAACTATAGGACGATTTCTCATCTCTGTCTTTATTTCTCTTTTTTAAAAAATTATATTTTTATTATATTCATAGTGAACAAAGAAATATCAATATCTATTTATACTAACATATATACCCAACGTTGCCTGGGATTTTATTTTCTCATAGTTAGTACCTGTTAGAAGTATCTTAAGCTGGCTTTACAGTTTTTGGAAAGGCTCCGTAAGAAAGGATGAAAAGTAGTAATTATGACTTTTTCCCTTTTTTCCATATTTTTCATTTTTCAATTGAAGAAGCAAATGTGCTGAACCAAGAACCTATGACTTAAAGATGCAACATTGCTTTTCAGTCTTTCTTAGTGCTTTACGTGATAAACACTGATAAACTTAGACTGCCTCTCTTGATTGCTTTTCCCCTCAAACCAAGATCAATTGTCGTGAATCATGTCTGCAAAATATCTGGATGTACACACCTACTTTTACACAAACGTACCATTGTGTTGTTTTGTCCCTTCAAGTCCATTCTGACTTATGGCAACCCTCTCCTAGGGTTTTCTTGGCAAGATTTCTTCCAAGGAAGTTTCCCATTGCCTTCCTCTGAAGTTGAGAGAGGATGACTCGCCCAAGATCAGCCAGGGGGTCTCCATGGCTGGGCAAGGATGTGAACCTCAGACTCAAGGAGCCACAGTCCAATGCTGAAATCACTCCACTATTACTGCCTGGGCTGCTTTCCCAAAGCCCAGAAGGGGAAGATCTGGCCTGACTTTCCCTGGGAGGGAACGCCACAACTGTGGGGCCACTTCGGAGAAAGCTCTGTTTCGTCTACACAGCCAAGCAGCCCCTGAAGTGGTGGGCGAGGGCAACAGGGCTTGAGGAGCTCAAGTTCAGAGGAGGCTCCTAGGCTGGCTAGTTCTACTTCAAATGTTTGTGTGTTCCAATCTTGGCGTGTTCAGTTTTGTACGGGGATCAAGGGGGCCGTAATCAAAGTTGAACAAATTTATTTGTTAACGCTCTGGATTCATAGAATCATAGAATCATAGAAATGTAGAGTTGGAAGAGACCACACGGGCCATCCAGTCCAACTCCCTGTCATGCAGGAACACCCTCAAAGCACTCCCGACAGATGGCCATCAAGCCTCTGCTTAAAAACCTCCAAGGTAGGAGACTCCACTACTCTCCGAGGCAGCAGATTCCACTGCCGGACAGCCCTGACTGTCAGGAAGTTCTTCCTGAGGTTCAGGTGGAATCTCCTTTCCTACAGCTTGAATCCATTGCTCCTTGTCCTGGTTTCTGGAGCAGCAGAAAACAAGCCCCCTCCTTCCTCTACGTGGCATCCCTTCAAATATTTAAGCATGGCTATCATGTCCCCTCTTAACCTCCTTTTCTGCAGACTAAACATACCCAGCTCTCTCAGTCTATCCTCATAGGGCATGTTTTCCAGGCCTCTCACCATTTTGGTCACCCTCCTCTGGACTTGCTCCAGCTTGTCAATATCCTTCTTGAATTGGGGTGCCCAGAACTGGACACAGTATTCAAGATGGGGTCTAACCAAAGCAGAGTAGAGTGGTACCAGTACCTCCCTCGATCTTGACACCATACTCCTGTTGATGCAGCCGAGAATTGCATTGGCTTTCTTGGCTGCCGCATCACACTGCTGACTCATGTTCAGCTTGTGGTCTATGAAGACTCCTAGATCCCTTTCACACGTACTGCTATCCAGCCACGTGTCCCCCATCCTATATTTCTGTATTCCATTATTTCTGCCTAAGTGTAGGACCTTACATTTCTCTCTGTTGAATTTCATTTTGTTCGCCCTGGCCCAGCTCTCCAATCTATCCAGGTCATTTTGAATTTTGATCCTGTCCTCTGGCATATTAGCAACCCCTCCCAATTTGGTGTCATCTGCAAATTTGATGAGCATGCCCTCTATTCCTTCATCTTAGTCATTGATAAAAATATTGAACAGCACTGGGCCCAGGACAGAACCTTGTGGCACCCCACTAGTCACTTCTCTCCAGGATGAAAAGCAGCCATCCGTGATCACCCTTTGGGTTCGGTCGGTCAACCAATTACATATCCAATTAACAGTAGCCCTGTCTAGCCCACATTTTACTAGCTTCGATGCAAGAATGTCATGGGGAACTTTGTCAAAGGCCTTACTGAAATCGAGTTTGCTACATCCACAGCATTCCCTTCATCTATCAAGCTAGTAACTCTATCATAAAAAGAGATAAGATTAGTCTGGCATGACTTATTTTTGAGAAATCCGTGTTGACTTCTCGTGATTATTGCGTTGTTTTCTAAATGATTAGAAACTGAACGCTTAATGATCTGCTCCAGGATCTTTCCGGGTACCGATGTCAGGCTGACTGGGCGATAATTATTTGGGTCCTCTTTTTTCCCTTCTTGAAGATGGGGATAACATTTGCTCTCTTCCAATCTGCTGGAACTTCTCCTGTCCCCCAAGATTTCTCAAAAATTATAGCAAGCGGTTCCGAAATGACCTCTGCCAGCTCTTTTAATATCCTAGGATGCAATTCATCTGGCCCTGGAGACTTGAATTCATCCAATGCGGCCAGGTATTCCTGTACCACCTCTCTACTTATTAAGTGCCTCATTTCCTCTGCTTCCTCCCCTGCTCCCCTACCGCCAGGTTGAGTGCTTGTATCCTTCTGGGAAAATACGGAGGCAAAGAAGGTGTTAAGTAGCTCTGCCTTTTCTCCCCCCCCTGTGAGTAATTCGCCATCTTCTCTGCGTAGCGACCCTACTGTCTCCTTCTTTTTCCTTTTGCTGCGGACATATTTAAAAAAACCCTTTTTATTGTTTTTAATGTCTCTGGCCAGCCTAAGTTCGTTCTGTGCTTTAGCCTTTCTGACCTCCTCCCTACATCTCCTGGCTACTTGCTTAAATTCTTCTTTGGGGGTTTTCCCCCCTTCTTCCATTTCCTATACGTGTTTCTCTTAACTCTTAGCTCAGCTGAGAGTTCTTTAGTCAATCATTCTGGTTTCTTCAGATGCCTTCCATTTTTCCTCCTTATTGGCACAGTTTTAGACTGTGCCGTCAGTATCTCCTTTTTAAGGAACTCCCATGCCTCCTGAACTCCTTTCCCTTTCACTATTCCTGACCACGGAATTCCAGCCAGCAGCTCCCTAAGTTTACAGAAGTCCGCTTTTTTAAAATCTAAGATGAGTGTCTGGCTACCCTTATCTTCTCCTTCCCACTGAATGCTAAATTCCAACAGGGCATGGTCACTCCCCCCTAAAGATCCAACCACTTCTACCTCATTCACAAGGTCATCCCTGTTGGTCAAGACCAGATCTAGAATATTTGATCCCCCTGTGGCCTCTTCCACCTTCTGGACCATGAAGTTGTCTGCAAGACAAGCAAGAAACTTGCTGGACCTTGCTGTCTTGGCAGAGTTTGACTGCCAGCATATATCCGGGTAATTGAAATCTCCTATTATTACTGTATCTCTCCTCTTTGAATGTTCAGTCATTTGGTTGAGGAAGGCGTCATCCAAGTCCTCAGCCTGGGTTGGAGGTCTGTAGTAAACCCCCACCAGAATATCCCTATTGTTTCTCGCTGCCTTAATTCTTACCCAAATGCTCTCTACCTGGCTTTCTGGGTTTAAGCCCAGGATCTCTTCACAGGTGAAAACATCCTTGACATACAAGGCTACTCCTCCTCCTTTCTTGTTTGGTCTATTTTTACAAAATAGGCTATACCCCTCTATTCCTATATTCCAATCATGAGACTCATCCCACCAGGTCTCAGTGATGCCTATCAAATCGTATTTATTTTCTTGTACTAGGAGTACAAGCTCATCCTGCTTGTTTCCCATACTCCTTGCATTAGTGTAGAGACACTTAAGTCCCCAGGCCCTTCCTGCAAGTCCTGTACTATTGTTTCTACTCCTCCCGCCATTGGCCGCTTGTACTACTTGTCCAGTATCATTTGGGCCTTTTCCCCCTGTGTTCTCTGAGTCCTTGCCCTGAATAATATTGTCTCCCTCCCCAGTGGATCTTAGTTTAAAGACCTCTTAATCTTCCTTGCAAGACTGTTTGCAAAAACATTCCTGCCCAGTTTTGTGAGGTGCAGCCCATCCCTCGCCAGAAGCCCATGTTCATGGAAATTCAGGCCATGTTCCAAAAACCCAAACCGTTGTTGGCGGCACCATGTGCGGAGCCAGTTGTTGACCTCTACTATTGCCCTTCCCCTACATGCGCCGTATCCTTGAACAGGGAGGAGAGACGAAATGACCACCTGCACACCAAGGTCCTTAAGCTTGGTCCCCATACGCTCGTAGTCCTTTGCAATGTGGTTTAAGCTGCTCCTCGCAGTGTCATTGGTTCCCACATGAACCAAAATGAGGGGCTTATAGTCAGTGGGTTTGACTAGCCTGGTTAGCCTCTACGTTATGTGGTTGATCCTGGCCCCAGGAAGACAACAGACTTCTCGATTGAGCTTGTCCGTTTTGCAGATTGCTGTTTCAGTTCCTCTTAGCAAAGAGTCCCCAACAACCAGAACTCGCCTCCTCTGAGACTTGTCCTGGGCTCCTCGGCGAACCTGTTCTACTCGGACTGCCTGGGCATTCTGTTTAGGCTGGGAGTGTTGATCTAGTCCCTGTTGGTGAAGTTTGATTCCTTCCTGTTGACATTCTGTTCCCTCCGCGTGGTGCTCCTCATTGTTCATAAGGCCAAGTAGTTCGAAGCGATTGTGTATGCTAAGAGTCTCTGTTACCTTCCTGGTCCTTTTACTCCTCCGTGTGACATTCGCCCAAACCTCCGTTTCCCGGCAAAGTGTGGTGACTTCCTGATCTGGCAGCTCCTCCGTGCATTTGGTCTTCTGGTAGGTCTTCTCTGCCCTATCCAAAAACTCCTCCCCTTCCCTAATAAGATGGAGATCAGAAATTCGTGCCTCCAGCTCGCGAACCTTCTCCTCCAAGAAGGTGACCAGCTTGCACTTGGTGCAGGTGTACCCGAGAACCTCTTGTGGCAAGAAAAGGAACATGCCACAAGCGTTACAGGTGACTGCAGCAGCTCCCTCACCTTCCATCCTTGAAACTACAGAGAGTAGTACAGGAGAAGCTCGAGAAAGTAAAGGAGTGCAAGTGCGCGCGCCGAAGGCGCTTGCCGTTGGTAGCTCCTAATAAAGCTCCTCCCCGCTAGCTGCCTCCTCCCTCTCGTTAGTCAGACCGTGTGATCAGGCAGAGCCCACGGCCAGGACAGTAGCCAGCAAACAATAGCAAGCAATTAACAGCAAAAACAAGCAAGGCCCCAAGCACAGCAAAAACAAGCTCAGCAAAAAAACAAGCCTGTGAAACACACCTGATTGTTTTCTCTCCTTGGATTGTTTTCTCTTCTCAGCATGGAGGTCAAAGACTTAGGTTAACGGACAAATGGAACAGTCACCTTGATTCTTTTAGCAGAGGATGGTAGCAAGGCAGTGATGGAGGGGAATGACAGAGAACCAATTTTTAGGTTCTCCCCTCTCCTATTCCCAATTGCTGACATGCAGAAAACTTTAGTCCATTTTTTCATAGAGATCCCACACCTTCTTTTCTCTTTGTAGGTCTGCCATCAAATTCCTTGGCATCGTTGCTGAGCTATATCCGCTGGGCACTTCCATTCCTGATCCTGATGGTGCTGGTCATTTTCTACTGCCGGATGAAAATGGGTGATATGTAATGGGCATTTCCATTTCTTTGGTGGCCTGGAAATGAAAAGCTGGTGTTTTGTAGTCAGACACAGATTTTGTTTCATTTTTTTTCCCTTTCCTTTCTCTTTCTGCTTTAGAAGCATCAAAAGAACACCAGGAAGAATTTGAGCTAGGAGAAAACAAAGGGGAAAGGATGCCACTTTAGAGCATCTTGGAATGTCCAGCCCCAAAGAACCCCCTCGTCTCACAGTGCAAATACAACCAACCTGTGGAGCCATGCCTGTTGGGATCTGAGATGGTGTGTGCATCAGGAATTCAGCATGTTAGAAGCTACTCTGGATCCCATTTGGGAGAAAGGCGAGATATAAACTGAAATACATACATAGGTACATAGGTACATACTTGAGAGAGAGTTACGGTTCATCTGGCTCATGACAATGTCAGACAGATTCTGCCTCAGTGTTCTAGGAAAGTTTGCCCTCGGCACACTGTCATTTATTACCAGAACATTTGTCTTGTCAAGATAGGTCTTCCTCCATCAAGAATCCCCTCAGGCAAAGCTGTGATTGACCAAGATCCATAATTTAAAAATAGGAGAGGCACCCAACCATGAGGTATAGTTCCTCTATTTAAAGATGCCTTGGTACATAAAATAATTTCCCAAACAAGATACAGAGTTAAAAGTAGCACCATGAAGCAGAAATATTCATACCAATACATAGTGGTTATGCAAATATACCGCTTCTTCCCTTCTAACAGAAGACTTGTACAGCACAGTTCTATTTATTGTGAAAGCTCTAAGCAAGAATATAAGGGCAGCAAAATCCTCTTTCTCAGGCAATATTTCAACCAAATCTTTGGCTCTGGCTCAAGACAGATGTTCTGGCAAGGGACTTTATATAAGGTTGAAACCATGGTTTTATAGACTTCAAAGCTACATGTCCCAAACTTTGATAGTTTCCAAAAACAACATTCTAATACCTAGTAATAAAGAGGAAGCATGTGCTATAAGTTCCTTCTAAGACATGGCACATGTTCCTGATTAAGACACTGGCCACAATAATTGGCCCAGTGCCTCTTCTTTGCACCACGTAGACATGTGCTGTCCCTGGCCCATCCTTTCCGGATGGGTTTGTGTATTTAGGATTGGCTGTACCACGTATTAACACCTGCTTAGTTCCCCTTCCTCATTCTTTTCAATGAGAAGCACCATATATCTTCTCTGTTTTTGTCTTGGAAGCAAGGCCAGTTGAGGTTCATTTAGAGAAAGGCTGGTTCCTGGGTTCCTGCTTTCGGGTTGCAAGCTGCTATGAGCTCTCCCCACCCATTTTCTCCTTTGGGCCATCCCAACTGGCCAATCTCTGCCACCAATGAACCCTAAATCTGCCTCTGCAGATTTTCAGTCAAAAATCTTTGGTGGTTTTACGAAAGATGTCAGGAACCTGTGTTCTTTAGTGATGCAAATCTTTCAGTGATTCATCCTCACATGAGAAGACAAATTAATGTCTGAAATTTTTTCCCTGCCATGGGATAAAACAAATATTTCTGCAGAGTTTGGCCTGGCAATCACATACCAGAAAATGTTTCAAGAAATTATCCTGTGCAGAATAACTAAGCATTCTAGTCTTTCCTTTCCTTTTCCACCAGGTGGTTTGGTTTGCTGTCTTGAGATACTTGCAGCCATTTGCTCAGAAGGCATCCCTCTACAATCTTTCTCCTCTGAGCATGCTGTGGACATGATTCTCTGGCTTGGCATAGCCAGTGCAAGACATGTTTTTGGAGGGTTGTTCTCCCTTTAGAGAAGGGCAATTGTGTTCAACACAAATTCACCAAATGCAAACAGATGTGAATCACAAATGTTTCTCTGGCCCCGGAGTGGTGTAGCTCCAAGCCCTCAGACAGCCAGGGAAGAAACAAGCATCAGATTTGCCCACCACTGACACTCGGCATGGATGGGTTTCATAATTAATCTCCACTTTTACTAATACTGCAGATCCCTTGGTTAATTTCCCCCTTTGTTTTTCCACTGGGAGCCTGCCCAAACTACTGCAAAGAAGCCAGATCTTTCACTTCAGAAATATTCAGGTTTCATAGTGGCTTGAGCATTGGACTACAACCTGGAGATCAGGGTTTGATTCCCCAGGTGGCCATGGAAGCCCACTGGGTGATCTTGGGGTTGTCACATACTCCCAGCCCCAGAAAAACCCACAACAGTTTCACCTTAAGTTCCTCCAAAATTGGAAATGACTGGAAGGCAAACAACAACAACAACAACAACTAGACAATTAGCCAACCAGAGATCGCTTTTGTCCTTTGTTCCCTATTGGCCTTGGAGACCTGGATGGCTATGCCTTATTTACAAAAGGTACAGTGTTCTAAAAATCTTGGTGTTGTAGTGAAGAGGCTCTGTGCTCCTCTTCCTGTCTACCAAAGAGAAGTCAGAATGGCCTTTACCAGAAATTAAAGAACCAAATTTGTTTATAAATATGGATTTGTTGCAATTGATCCTGCCATAAAAAAACTAGCTTCCACGTATGAGTAAAATATTTCGGTGTGTCCTGGCACTTCCTCTGGATGTTCCTTGAGAAGGGAAGCACCAAACACATGTTTAAAACAGCAAAGAAACCCAACGGCACTGTCTGTTTTTCCTCTGAGCTGAATAGAAAAGTCAAAAGGAAGATTTCTCGGTGTTCACATCAGTCCAAGGAAATGCCTTCCCTAAAGAAACTTACCTGCCAAGCTGGTGTTTTCATTCTGATCTCTTTGGTGTGAGGAAAGGGATCCTTTAATCTCCCAGGCATTGAAGAACCCTGTTAAAGACCTTTTCCTTTAAAAATGTTTTTTTTTAGCTTCACTTTCACTGTCTGTGCTGCATTGTTTTTATTTCCCTCCTCATGAATTCATCTTCATTTTACAATATGCTGTTGCTGTATTTGATGTTCTTAATGTCTTTGTCCACAAACCAGAAATCCCTGGCTGCTGAGTGGCAGAGAATGTAAGAGATAAAATAAAAAGAGATGAAATAAAATAAATGAAAATGCTGTTGGGAATGCACTGGGATGCATCAAGAGGCATAGCTGGCTAAATACTGATGATGCAGAGAAAGGCAAATTCTCTTATAGGAGGCTGGAGGTGGGGAGGGGGATGAAAATGGCTCTACACATGTTAACCCCGGAATACTTCCATCTCTGTCATTTGTGTATTTGGGTCTTAGGGAAATTCTTTCAAAAGAACAAGTTGACACTGTGAAGGTTATTTGTTTTCCCCTCCGAATGTGCCACACCGCAGCTGGTGGGGGGAGACGTCTTTGCCAGCCTCCCAGAGAAGAGACCGCACAGTTACTGTGCAACAAGGGTTGCACAGTAGGTAGAGGGGTGTGTGGAGCCAGTAGGCCTTCTTAGAGTACCTATGAGTACCTGTGGCACCCTATGGTGTAGGACAAGGCTCAGGGGCCCTCCCATCTTGTCATTAGACAAGGGGGAGGACGATGATCGAGTTGTCCTTGGAGCGGGCCCATGGTTGGCCCTTAGTTTCCACTGGGAAAGGCCCACCGTCGGCCCTTACTTTCCACTGGTTTTCTGGGCCGGAGATATGAGTGTGAGGTGGTGGTTGGTGGAAGAGGGGATGATGAATTTCCTGTCTTCATCTTTGCTGCTCTGAGGCAAGGAGGGCATGGCAAGGGGCTCGCCTTCCAGAAAAAGGGGTTGGCTGAAGTTCACTTCGGGACCCAGTATCTCACCCAAGGGGGGTTGGGGGAGAGGTCAGGTGGTGACCCGTTGGCCTCAACAATCCCCATTGCATTGTCCCCCTTCTCTCATGTCGCAAAGTTCAAGGCCCAAGTTCAAGTTCAAGCTCATGCTAAATAGACATATAATAAATTGCCCTAGTTCAACCCAAGCTCTCTGTGTGCTCTCTTCATTTTGTGGGTTGGTTGGCAATGAAGCACATCCTGTTCTCTAAGGACACCAAGAAACTGGGTGATGTAGAAAGGACTGAAGAAGGGTTGTTTACCTTGCCAGAAACAGTGATGCCTAGAAGTTTTGACTTCTACGAAATTTGTTAGCTTCATGACATTTTGCCAGCACATGCACTTTGTACAAAGTCTATTAGAATATGCTAGCTCCTGGCTCTCATTCTCTCCAGATTGTGGTGGGTTAAGATGAGGGACAGAAATGCATTTCTTTCCCCAAATAAATTGGATCTTTAATTTACTAGGCCCGGTCTTCTGATTTCTCCTGGAGTTACAAGAGCGGGGAAAGGTCCCCTTCAGAAAGAAAGAAAGCTCCCCTGTCCTTCTCCTGCTTCAGGTTTAAGGGACCTCCCCATCAGTAAGCTGTGCACATGGTCCTTCAGGGAAGCCCAAAACAATCCAGCCCTGATGATAGTCAGGTTTCTCCAGCTAGAGGGACCTGGGGAAGTGCACTTTTAGCTGGAAGAAAAACCAGTTGATCATGGTATAGATTTTGTACTGGAAAACTGGGAACCTCGGCTGTTCCCTTGTGCTCTGGCTTACTGGGCTGTGTTGTCCTTTGGCCATCCTTCCATTGACAATAAGATTCCAATGCTGAAGATGGAAGAGACATTTGAAGGCTGGCTGGGATCCCAGCATTAACTGTTCCTCCAGGAATATCTCCTGGCTCGAGAAAGGGGTGCTTCAACCCCTAATTTGGGTGTAAGACAACGCTCTCTTTCAGAGCACTGGGTACCTATATGCCCATGTTGCAGCCAGAGGCAGAACTTCTAAAAGTTATTTTTTGGAGTACAGCTCTCAGAATCCTCAGGAATTGTTTCGGACTACAACTCCCACTATCCATCCCACCCACCCACCCCGATCTGCTGGCAACATCCAAGCTGCATTCAAGCACAATCAGTCTGTCCTGCGCTGCCCCCACACATGCAGCCAGCCCCCCGCCTTCTTCCTTCAGTGGAGAAAAAACCCTCTGCTGGTCTGTACTACAAGGAATTAAATATAAACCTGTTTCTCTTCTCTTTTATTGCCTTCAACACTAAAGGTCCACGATTCCGCTCTCAACACACAGGCAGCGCCTGGACTTTGTGCAGGAACAGTGTGCAACCAGGGGGTCTGGGAACTTTGGGGGCTCGGTTTTACTTTTTGGGTCTCTGAAGGAAGCTGAATGCCAAAACGCAAATTAGGATGCACATTGGTGGAAACAACTGATCATTTGTATGTTTGCTTTCTCACCTCTGGCCACACACTGATACTCTGGCTATTTTTAAGCAGTGGTTTCCAAGAAAGGCCAGGAGAAGGCAGAACAAAGGCAGATGTGGTTAGCGGCCCCATGCAGGTTGAAACCACACCTTTGGTGGGGCCAAGCAGGGCCAGGAACCTAGAGGCTGAGCTGTGTGCTGGGCTGGAGAAACAAGTGTGAGGTGGTGGTTGGTGGAAGGAGGGGACGATGAATTTCCTGTCTTCATCTTTGCTGACAGAGAAGATCTTGAGCTTTGGCCACTTTAGAGGAGGGGGGTCTAGACGATGCAGTCCCAAAGCATCCTGGCTGAGGAGATCATGGCATGGTGGCAGTTGACATCCTTTTTCTTTTCATAGACCACAAATTCCCTACCGCTCTCTCTAAAGTCTCCTGCTAAAACCATGTCTGTGCAGTGGCAGAGCTTTCCACTCTGTGCTTATTCATTTCATGACCAGCAGGAAGCCAACGTGATTTACCCAACCAGCTACTACTTTGGAGAAACAGGAGGTGTCTTTCCCTTCAGGCAGCCTGTAAGGAGTCCTGATAATTCATAGGTTTTCCTTAGCCCAATCCTCAGAGGTGCTTGCAACCCATGCCATCTCACAACACCCAGGGCTCCATCAAGAAAACAGGGTGACTGTTAGCTTCAGATACAGAGGTCTACATTCTTTAGGGTTTTTAGCTTAGGGAGGCCAAGAATGTGGACCATTCCTTCAAAAGCATGAAAAGTCTATCTCACGTAAATGAGGTATAGATGGATCCTTGCTTCAAAATCGCACCCAAGCTTTGTGAGTGTTAGAAGTAAATGTTTCAAGATGCTTTCTGGCCCCCTTGGGAATTTTTCCAAAGTGTAACTTTATCACTGCATGGCACAAAGCCAATGTCCTACATGCTTCAGGAAGGCAGGAAGAAATGGTAGAACTGATCAGCACAAGATGATCATGACCTGGCTGCCAACTTGGATGGCTTTCTAAGGGGGTTAGAGAAAGTATAGAGGATGTCTGCTTATAACTTTCTTGAAGGCTTCCTGTTGGAGCATTGGTTCACACAGGGATCACAAACTTGGACTAGATAAGCTCTTGCTGTAATCCAGCATGGCTTTATCATCCATGTTCTTTGAATATGATTGCTGTAGAGTTACTTCCCTTCCCTGGGACTGTGGATGGCCTGGGCAAGTGGACACACAGGCAACTGGTGGAAGTACTGATGCACAGAAGAGATCTTATGGATAATAGGAGACTCTAGTCTCTTCCAGATTGTCAAATGAGGGCACACACATTCTTTGAGCTGCATACTTGATCCAGGGTGTGGGTGCTATGTCCTGAAGGCTTGCTTGTGGGCACAATCAGTTCCTGTCATGATCCCTTCCTTGTGAGAAGATCAAAGTCTAGGCAGTGCCATTTCCAGCATCCCTCTTCTTGGGATAGAAAAAAAAGTAGCCGTGCTAGCCTCAAGATTTATTGACCAAGCACAGATTTTTCCCCTTGGGCTGCCATTTGTCATCCCTCTCTTCCCCCCCTCCCCAACTTATGTGGGACAGGCATCTTCTACCTTTCCTCCCAGAGCAGACACATTTTCTCATTGTGCTTTTCCCTTTTTTCCTTTCCCCTTTTCCAGCCTTTGTCCAGACTTTCCTTTTGCAACTGGCCTACACAGGTAAGAATTGAATTATTGTCTTGCTTCAATGTGGCTGGTTTGCACTAGTCTTTTGCGGAGTATAGCTACAGCTGTGTCCCCTTTTTAAAAAAGAGAGAGACAGAGAATGAGAGAGAGCAGTCTATTTCCAGTTTCTGTGCATTTGGCAGCAGGTCAAAAGGGGCAAGATATGTTCTCTATTTCCCAGATGAAGTTTTGGTGATATGCAAATCTTTGGCCCTGAGCGTTGTAGCTGGATTCTGGTTGGTATCCCCACTCAGCCATGGAAACCCTCTAGGGGACTTTGGGCAAGTTGCACTTTCTCAGGAAGGCAAAGGCAAACCCCCCCCCCTCTGGAAAAATCTTGCCAAGAAAACCCCACAATAGGCTTGCCTGAGGGTTGCTGTAAGTCAGAAATGACGGGGCAACAAAACCTTTCCCTGCTGAATTCCAGCTTGATATTGAGAGTCTGAAGAAGGTTGTGGGGATTATGGATCTTTCAATAAAAAGGGTACTTGGAAGCAGCAGATATTGTTGGTTTAAAAATGCAGTGACATTTGCCCCAGTTGAAAATTCATTTGATGAGCATGCAGTGCACCTGGGGAATGACTTGGCAAAGTATCACTCATTCCCTAAGGGAATGAAGGGCTGAGTCATGGTAGTGAAATCATGGCAAGAGGTTGCACATGGAAATGGCCCTGAGTGAGGCCCTTGGAAGCAGGTGTGTATAAAAGAGGGGCATGAATATTTGCTCTCTCTTTTGACTCTGCCTCCTGTATCTCTGACCTGACTCTCTAAACTCTGACTCTCTGACGCTGAATCTCTGCCTGTGGATCTGTGTATCCTGTGTAGAGACGTATATATTGCAACAGTGAAGATTAAAGCCTCCAGGTATTTTGGATGACAAGCTTTGTGTCCATGAGCTTAGAGTGGGTAAGGGATCAGAGCTGATGCGGGTGGTTTTATCTGCTGCGCACGCTTGCTGCTGTTTTGGAAGCTCTGCTATGTTTATGCCTGCCTCTGGGACACTTTTTGTCCAGAGAGCAGCAGTTCCGGGGAGGATTTTGTGCTGGTGCTGTAAATCATCTCCTGTCAAATATGTTCAGTTTCCTCAACCGAAAAAAAGGGAAATGCTATATTACCTTGCTGCTGCTGAGTAATCCATTCTTTTTTCTTTAACTCAGCAGAGGGGAAGGAGAGGAGGGGGCTGAATCTTGCCCTTTCCGGGGAGGCTCAGGCGCAAGCAAACTTGGCCCCTTTTCCTAGCCTGTATGCTCTTCCTTATTAATATCTTTTGCCAACTTGGACACACGCTGATGTTTCTTGGCTCCCTCATCCCAGTTTTCTTCTGTGTAATGTTGGAAGGTCTGAAGAAGCTTTTCCCTTTCCCCCCTTTTCCCTTTTCAGCCTTGAGTTCAAAAGAGATATCCAGGGGAAGTGGGAATGGAATAGAAACAGGCAAGAGACTTTCTTGATCAGGACCAAAGTCCACACTGTGTTTCCACTGGGAGTCTAACAGGTGCCTCCAATGCATCTTCAACCCCAGGGCGTCTCCCCAACCTGTGGTTTTTGGGGTTTTTACACTAAAGTTGGACATGGAGGTTCCATGACAATTAATGTCCCTGAGACGGTGCTATAATAACAGAGGAAGGCTGCAAAATAGCATCAGACCAGAGATCTGGGCAAATGTAGTAAGATCCGGGGGGGAAAAAACTAGTGTTGTTAAAAGGCTGGAGGAGTTTTCACAGTAAAATACAGTGAAAATGAAAAATGGTGGGAGAAATATGAATTTAACCGAAGTACAATTATTCCTCATTTTGGACAATTTCTGCCAAACTGTGTCTTGTAGTAAAGCTACATTGTTTTTTCTTTTTTCTCAAAAAGGTTTCATTTTGATAAAATCTGAGACCCTGGGCCCAGGAGGAATCACTTGAGGGGACTGTCTCCTTTTTTGTTGAAACATCCTTAATTTATGCTTTTTGAATACACATAAACAAAAATTTGTAAAAATTGTAAACCACTTTTCCCCACAATGTTGTTGTGGGATGGAGGAAATATTTTCCCTGGCCCAGTTTTTGAACACTTTTCCTCATCTGAAGTTTTGGAAACTTTGGTATGGAATGTTCTTTGTAAGGCTAAACCTGAGCTTTTCAAGATAAAGTTTAAAAAGGGAAAAAATTTTGGGGACAAAAATTGATCATGTTAAAGAAACAAGAAAAACAAATGTCCATGTTATGGAATAGAAAACAGAAACCTATATTATATCTGGAAAAACATTCCCAGAAAAGTGTTCAGCTAGGAAAATATAAAATTTTGTTTGTGCATGGGAAGATGAATAGGCATTTGCAGAATGCTGAAACTGATGCAGCAACGGACAGTAATAAACTTAAGAAGATGAAAAACTAAAAAAGGGGCCCCTGCCAGACCACCTCAACTTCTGGGCATGATTATCAGTTGAATTTAAACTTCGTGGAAAGCATATTTTTAAAAGGGGAGTGGGGGGGGAATCCGCAGTATTATCCAAAAAACTTCCCATGGAAAGCCAATCCCTCCCCTGTTAATTCTAACTCTGTGTGTGCTTTTCTAATTTGTTTTGCAGAACGTCTTCCTGCTCCACAGTTCTTTTTTACCCCAAACCAAACAGTTTACAGAGCTGGAGATACTGTAAAGCTCAACTGCAGATTTCCTCAAAATGTTCACATATCAAAGGTTGTGTTTTTCAAGGACCAATGGGTGCTGTTGCACCACAAACTGGCCTCCCAACAGGCTCTTCTACCATATGCTCTGCAATTGTTTCCTCAAGACAGTGGAACTTACTCCTGTCTATACGAAACGGGGGGATCCAGGGAGGAGATCCACCCCCAAAAGCTCCTCCATCAGGATTTCAGTGCTGGGTGAGGCCTTTTCTCTTCCTAGCTGAACTCCTCAGTTTGGGGACTTTGGCCGGAAAGGGAATAGTTTTCCCAGACTGGGTAGATTTAGTTCCCAGATTTGAGCCTGGAAATCCGGCCCAAGCAGTACACAGTATAACCTATAGAATGGAACATACAGTGTATAAGATATAATGCAGAAAGCTAAGTGTATCAGAAATGTTGTTGTGGTTGCTGTTTTTTGCCTTTAACTTATTTCTGATTTAAAGGCAACCCTAAGGGCACAGGTGGCCCTGTGGCCCCACTGAAATTCATGTGGCACATTAAGTTCTGTTATAGGTTAAAAAGTCTTTTTGTGCTTTGTTTTCCCTTTCACATAACCTCCTAGCTGAAGTTTATTTGGCACTGCTGGGGCCCAAACCCCAAAAAACCCCGAGGGTTTTCTCAGCCAGAATTTGGTCCGAGCGGGGCTTTGCCCTTTTTTTCCCCTCTGCGGCTAAAAGCTGACTTGCTGATGGAGTGGGACCAGGGAAAAAATAGTGATCTCACCAAAATTAATATGGGGCAATAGCTCTGATCATAGGATAAATTGTTTTTTCTGTCTTCTCTTTCTTCACATTATTTATTCACTGAAATGAACCTGGCTTTTTTGGGATCCATACTGAAAACCACCGTGCAAAAGGTTCCCATCCCTCCTTTTTTTTTAATTTTCGGGAATCTTATCAGCAGTACCGGGGGCTTCATTTACTTGCTTTTTCTTTTAACATCAGGAACCTTAACCCTCCCCTGCTCTTCATCACTGCCGAGCCAAAGAGGGCCCTTTCTTTTTTCCTAAATAGCTGAATCCAGGGCTACCCTGGACTCCCTTTCTAAATATATTAAGGACCTCCACCTTTACCATCTATCACAGCCTCTTCCCACACAAAGCTCATGTCGGGTCCCCCAAAAGGCCCTTCCCCATTTTCCTGTATGTTTCTTGGTGGTGAATCCTCCCCCAGCAGAGCCATAAACTTCTCCTGTTTGCCCCCCCTTTTGTTCCTGAAAAACCCCAGCAGCAGGGATTCAGGGGTTTCTTTTCCCCGTTTTTTAACCCTTTCCAAAATGAATTTTGGAAGGCTCCTTTTTTTTCTTAGGGAAGCCCCCTCCTTTTGGATATCTGACTAAAGACTCAACCAAGAACCTTTATAAAAACCTTCCCCTTTCCTGACAAAGGGTTAGGTGTCCAGCATGAGGTCCTGGTGAGCCCCTATGGACACAGAGACATGTTCTGTTCTTTTTATTACAGATATTTCTCCTTCCATCTCTCCCCCCCCTATCTGCTGGGCCTGAAAAATAATTTTGGAAACCCTTATTATTGTGTGACATAAGTAAATATACAAAAGGTAGGGGGGGGGTTTTTCCCAGCTTACTTTTGGGACATTTTTATGGTGGTAAAGGGGGAGAGGGAGAAAAAGGAAGTTAAAGTAGATAAAACAAAGATGTTACTAAGCTATATGAAGTTTATAAGGAAATGAGAGACAACATTCTTTGTTTTGTTGGGTGGTTATACTTGTTTTTTCCCCATTATTTTTGCAGTTACAAGGATGTGTGACCTCCCTGCTTTGCTCTGTTTTGCACCAGAGTCCAGGGACTTTTAGTATTCCTTAAAACAAACAACTAAAAGTAAGAGTTCTGCATCTCCAAGGGTAACAAATGTCTTTGGGGACTTTGGAATTATAACTGCAAGTAATTACATTTTTAAAAAATGTTTAAATCTTCAGGCCAAAGCTGTGCTGATGATATGGAAGTGGCTCAAAGACATTCTTCTTATTTCACCCTCTTCCTTCTTCTTCTTCTTCTTCCCCCCAGATCCGGGGAAAACCCTTTGGGGGTTTCCCCCCCACTTCCTGCTCCCAGGCTGTCCCTTTCCCCTTCAATTCCTTTTTCCCCAAAGGAAGAGCAGGTCACACTGATGTGCAATGTCCCAGAAGGGGAAAAGGCCCCCATGGTTCCAGTTCTACCAAATGAAAGGAGACGGTAACTGATCTGGTACAGAAAAATGAAAACACATACCTTGGCCATCTCCACAAGGTACCTGGATCAGATGACAATGTTTGCCTGCTCCTATTGGAGAATTACTACTGCAGCAGGTGGTCTGAGTCTGAGCAGAGTGAGAAGGTTCCCCTTTTCCATCACAGGTGGGGATTTTTCTGTTTGTGAATTAACTGGATAGAAACACCCCAAAGCCCTTTCTCATGGAGCCCTTAAAGGTGGAGAAGTGGCTGGAAAGAGAACTGTTTGTTCCTTCATGCTGGAGGGAAGGGGGGGAAAAGCAGGCAAAGCTAAATTGGGTTTTTTGGGGTCAGAGAACATTGTCCTATTCTGCAAGAGGGCTTTTCTGTGGCCTATAGACCAACAGTGGGACTGGTGTGGTTGAAGGGACGTTGCTTCTAAAAATTAGAGTTCAGTTCTGTGTGGGTGAAAAGAATTCTGTTCAAAGTTTCATGCGTCATGTCTTTTTTTTTCCTGACTGGTTTGTTTTCCTCCATGTCCATTCTTATTCTGTTTTTTGAATTTTAGTTGCATTCAACTTCATTTAATTAAATTAAGGCCTTCTATTTCCGGCCCTTAAGGTCAAGGTAAATAAAAGGTCAGAATCTGGATTAAAAGGGTTTCCCGAATTCCCCAGGAAAAAAAATTTGCAAACAAAGTCCAGAGTTAAGATTTCAGGGTTTGAGCTAAATTTTGGTTACCCACACATTGTCAGTAGAAGCATCCCTAAATTATTTTGTAGGTTTTGGATTCTGGACAAGGAAGTTCAGGGGCGGAAAGATCTTTATATTTTTTTTTATTAAGATTAACAACAAATTACAAACATCTCAACAAATTACAATATTTACATTATCAATAACCTGAAATTCTTCACACAAACAATAGAAAGAAATATTCCCCGTTTTTTATTATCTCTTTCACTTCCTACTTTTCTCTAACCCAGTTCTTTACATTACGTTACAATCGTTCTCTTCAAACATTTATCTTCCCCAAATTTAACCTATTTTAAATGTACCTTTCGCTCTCCTGTCTTTACTACCTTTTATCTTTCCCTAGTTCTTTCATTACCCATTACAGATCTTTTTCCCCGTTTTCCTCAATAAAATCTCTTAATTTCCATCATTTCAGTCTTTTTGTTTCCCCCTTTTTTCTCCTCTCATCACTCTTGATAGGCTATCTAAAGTTACATATTCTTTTAATTTTAATAAGCCCCTCCTCTATTTCTGGAAAATTTATTCGTTTTTCCCGTATTTAGCATACAAAATTCTTGCTGCAGTTGCCATGTACAGTATACCATTCTTATATTTATTTTGTTCTTTTGTCATTTGATGTAACATATTCAACAGAAATATCTCTGGTGTCAACGGTATTTTTATATTCAGTATTTCTGTACTTACCTTTTATCGCTTTCCAATAAGTTTTTCCCTTTTACAAAGCCACCACAAAATGAAAAATGAACCACTTTCCCCCCCACACTTCCAGCATTTTTTCTCTTTCATTTTTTATATTTTTATTTAGTTTTTCTGGATCTAAATACCAGCGGTATAACATTTTAAAATGATTCTCCTTCAAGTTTTGAGCTAACATAAATTTCCGTGTATCCTCCCAACTTTTTGTCCAATATTCTAGTTTAATTTCATGACCTATATTACGAGACCATAAAATCATTGAATCTTTTATGACTTGAAATTTCCCAATTTTTTTAACATAAAATTATACATCTGCGATACTATATGATCTTTTCCCCTTAAATATTCTATTTTCCGAGATCAGACGAGATAGGGCGTGTTCAGGGTGGTATGGCCGTAGGCATATTCTATTTTCGAATTCATTCATTAAAAATTTTGGTGTCAAATCCCTCCAAATTTTGATCTATTCTATATCTTTCCTTGAGTTGGAGGTACAGAAACCACTACAATTCCATTCTTCATTATTTAATTTCTCTCTCATCTTAATTTTTTTTTGTGTCTCTTTTCCGACTTCAATTATTATATCTTTGTATGTCATCCATCTCTCCAGTGGCCCTCTCCAAATTTCTGTATAGAGCTTCATGGGGAGACACCCAAAGTGGAATTTTAATATATATTTTCTTTTTCCAAATTTTCCCAAAATTTCTTTTAAAGGTTAGAGAAATCTTTATCAACCCTTGCTTTACTATACCATATGTAGGCGTGCCACCCAAACCGGAAAAAAACCCCTGCCCTCAAGACTCAATGTTCTATCATCTTTAAGAGTGATCCAATCTTTTACCCAAAGATGGGCCCTCCGCATAATAATACAGTATCAAGTTCGGAAGACCACATCCTCCTCTTTCTTTCCTATCTGTTAATGTTTTCCACTTAATTCTGGTTTTTTTTGTTCCAGATGAATTCTGTAAGATCTTTTTTCCATTCTTGAAAGCATTTTTTTTATTGATAATTATGGTAAGTTTTGAAATAAGTAATTCATTTTCAGCAAAATCAACATCTTAATCGCTGCCATGGTTCCCAATAGTGACAAATTCTGTTTCGAAAAAAATTTTTAAAACTTTCCCTTTTTTTTCTTTCCATTTCATTTTATAGTTATTTTTAATAGTTCGTTATTTTTTTTGGTTATGTTTATTCCCAAATATTTAATTTTCTTTTTCGTCTTTAAAACCTGTTTTTTTGGGGTCCTTTCCCCCCCCCTGCCCCTTCCTTACTCATATTCTTGGTTAGGAACTTCGTTTTTTCTTTGTTTATTTTAAAGCCAGCTAAGTCTCCATATTCTTTGCATATTTCAATTACCTTCTCAATGCTTGTTTTTGGTTCTTCTAAAAAAAACCAAATAATTTCATGGCTTTCAACTTATATTCTTGTTGCTTTAATTTTTAATTCCCCTTATTACTTCTTCCGCTCTTATCCTCCTCAGCAGCATTTCCAGCGTTACTATAAAAAGAAAAAGGGGAAAGTGGACACCCTTGTCACGTACCTTTTCTAATTTCAAGGTTCTGATTTCTCCCTGTTTACCATTAAATTTGCTCTATTATTCTTGTAAATCTCTTTAATCCAAAATTTTAAAAATTTTTCTCCACATCTCATGCGTTCTAATAGCTCTATCATAAATCCGTGGTTTAAATTATCGAATGCTTTTTCTGCGTCCACAAAAATCAGTAATCCTTTCTGCTCATTGTGCTTCTCATAGTATTCTAGTATATTTAGTACTGTACATACATTGTCTCTAATATATCTCCTAGGAAGAAAGCCACTCTGATCAGGGTGTATAACTTCTTTTCCCAAATTTTTTTCAGCCTCTCGGTCAATATAACTTGTGAAAATTTTATAATCTAAATTGTAGGTTTTGGGTTCTGGACAAGGAAGTTCAGGGGCTGAAAGTAAGAGAACTCCAGGTGACGTCCCATGTGTGCACCTCCCAACTGACTGGCTGGGTTTAAACTTCATCTCCTTCCTAGGGAACCCAGTTTTGTCTCTGCCTTTAAACATTCTTCTGGATCTTCAGCACGTTATCTGCACCACAGGGAAAAAGGTTTCCGTGACCTGTTCGGCTTCTGAGGGTTTTAGAAGAGAGGAACCCAAGGCCTACAAGGACCTGCAAGGTAACATCTTCCATGACAAAACCGAGAAAGAGATGAGGACCCATGAAGCATCCAATGTGGACAAACATTCAACTGGGATTTACGGCTGTGTCTATTGGACATTGCTTTCTGGAATGAATATCCTGTCTCCTCAGAAGAACTTCATCTGTGTAACAGGTGAGTTGGGCCAAGTTTCCTAAAGGTTAATGTGTAGATATTGGGGTTTTTTAAAATAATTTTATTAAATATTACAAAAAAAAATTGGCAAAACACAGTATGGAATACAGATAAACATCATAAAATAATAACAGTTTAAAAAACAAATACTAACATAATAAATTAAAGAAGTGCAGTTCTCATAGCTTCTCAAGAAATGTTGTTAGTGTGTTCCTAAGGGGGAGGAAACCTACCCAATGTTTGCTCAGTTTGTTCCCTAATTGACTAGATTGTTTTTCTCCTTTTTTGGGGGGGTGGAATTCCAGAGCCCCCTCCAGCTCCAACTCTCTCCCTGGACCCTCAGCACGCTTTTTTCATCCCCGGGAGAAGAAATTATCCCGAACCCGCCTTTTTCCCCTGAGGGCCAAGAGGTCGCAGGGGTTTCAGATTTTTACAAGAAAGAACAAAGCCAGAGTAGTTGGCATCTATTCCATGAAAAGGAAAAAGGGGGCCCCTGAAACTTTCCATGTGGATGAAAATGGGCTGGGTGGTACAGGTGCCGATACTGGATTGTGTCACAGGAAGAGGAGAGGATCCTGTCCCTGCCAAGTGACACCATCCTCATAAATGTGAGAGGTGAGTGAGTCGGTGTTTGTGATGGCATGAGGTTACAATGCTCTTGATGACTTCAAGCAAAACAGGACGTTATCTGTGGATTGTATAGGATTTAAAATTGGCATTTGTTGATTGATTTGATTGATTGATATTGCAACTTTCTTGGAACAGGCAAAGAAGACAAGACAGCTTTAAAATTTGGGGTATCAAGATGTTCACTTTGCTAATTTTTGTCCCTAATGATGGATTGTTTTCTCTCCTGCTTTTTGGTGGGACCTCCAGAGCGCCCTTCCCGCCCCCAAATCTTTCCCTGGATCCTCTGCACCCTTTTTTATCCTGGGGGAAGAAGTCACCCTGACTTGCTCAGCGCCCAAGAGGAAAGAAGTGGGAAAATACAGATTCTCAAAAAAAAGAACAAGGCCAGAGCCATGGGCAACTATTCTGTGAGGGAAAGGTCACCGTGAAACTCTCCATGTCAGTAAAAATGCAGCTGGGTGGTACATCTCACCCTCTTTGGGGTTTTGTCCCAGAAAGGGGGAGATGAATCCCTAAAGTGACACCCTCCGCGTTCCTGTGAGAGGTGAGTGAGTCACTGTTTGTGATGGGGGGAGGGGGTTACAATGTTCTCCTTGATTGTATAGGAAGCCAAAAAAAAGAGAATCCAAGGATATAATAAGAGAGAACAGAGAGTTTGATTTGCATATGTGATTTATACCTCACCTTTTTTTTAGAAGAGGGAAAAAAACTTAATTTAGGGATGTTCTCTCAGATTTCACCCGAGGTTTGGGGGGGGGATTTCCTTCTCCTTTGCTTTTTGGTTCCCCCCACCCCCCATTTTGTAATCTTGGCCTCTTTTCCAGTTTATGGATTGCAGCTTTCTCTCTGTTTCTGGCAGTGGCTGGTGAGGGAGGGATTTTGCAGCCCACCCAAGGTTGTTGGAGTGGGAAATCCCATTGGTCCCAGAAAACAATATCAATTTGGGGTTTTTGGTTGATGCAATTCAGTGTCATCTGGAGGGCCACCTGATTCCCTTCTTATTGTCAGCTTTTGTTAATGTTCTCTTTTGGTTTTCTTTTGTCCCTAACTGACTGGATTGTTTTCTCTCTTCCCTTTTGGTGGGACCTCCAGAGCCCCCTCCAGCCCCAACAATTTCCCTGGATTCTCAGCACCCTTTTTTCATCCTGGGGGAAGAAGTCACCCTGACCTGCTCAGCTCCCAAGAGGCAAAAGGTGGGAAAATACAGATTCTACAAGAAAGAACAAGGCCAGAGCCGTTGGCAACTATTCTGTGAAGGGAAAGGTCCCCATGAAACTCTCCGTGTCGGTAAAAATATAGCTCGTTGGTACAGCTGCAGGTACTGGATTCTGTCCCAGGAAGGACGTGAGATCGAATCCCTGCAAAGTGACCCCCTCCGCATTGCTGTGAGAGGTGAGTGAGTCCCTGTTTGTGATGGAATGAGGTTGCAATATTCTCACTGAATTTAAAGAAAGCAAAAACAGAAGACAATATCTGGACGGTATGGGATATTAAGAAAGGATTCATTCATTCATTCATGTATATGTATATTTCAACTTTCTCAGAGCAAGGAAGGACCTCAAGATGACTCATAATTATTGCTGTAAAGGTATTTACTTCACTAATTTTATTCTCTAAGTGACTGGATTGTTTTCTCTCCTCCTTTTTGGGGGAACACGGGAGCCCCCTCCAGCTCCAGCTCTTTCCCTGGATCCTCAGCACCCTTTTTTCATCTTGGGAGAGGAAGTCACCCTGAACTGCTCAGCTCCTCAGGGGCAAGATGTGGCAGGGCCAGAGCCCTTGCAACCATTCTGTGAAGGGAAAGGGGCCCAGGAAGCTTTCTATTTAGGTGGCAATGCGGCTGGGCAGTACAGCCGCAAAAACAGAAGGCAACCCGAAGGTCATATGGGATAAAAAGGAGATTTTTATTTATTTATTTTGATGATTTTTATCCCAACTTTCTCAGAAAAGGGAAAGAACTCAAGGTAGCTCATAATGAGAAGTTTAAAGATCTTCACTGAGTAGGGGTGGGATTTCATTCACCTTGGCTTCCTTTGTTTTCCTTCCCTATTTTGCAATCTTGGCTTCTTTTCTGATTTAGGAATTGGAGCTAGGGGAGCAGTCAGAAATTGCCCAAAGAATTGTTGGAAGCGTGATGAAATGACGGGGTCTTTTTTCCATATGTGGTGAACATGTAAGATAGCAAAAAAAAATTAGGAAGGGGGTACACGATGAAATCCAAAGAATTTGTAAGCTGAATTTTGAAATGAAACTGGAGCTTTGTTTGTTAAATACGCTAGGGCAACAAAGGAAATAAGAAGTCGTCAGAAGATATTATTATCTTGGGGGACACGTGGTGGGATAGCAGTACATGTGAAAGGGATCTAGGAGTCTTCATAGACCACAAGCTGAACATGAGTCAGCAGTGTGATGCGGCAGCCAAGAAAGCCAATGCAATTCTTGGCTGCATCACTAGGAGTATGGTGTCTAGATCGAGGGAGCTACTGGTACCGCTCTACTCTGCTTTGGTTAGACCTCATCTTGAATACTGTGTCCAGTTCTAGGCACCCCAATTCAAGAAGGACATGGTCAAGCTGGAGCAAGTCCAGAGGAGGGCGAACAAAATGGTGAGGGGCCTAGAAGCCATGAAGCCCTATGAGGATAGACTTAGAAAGCTGGGTATGTTTAGTCTGCAGAAGAGAAGGTTAAGAAGGGACATGATAGCCATGTTTAAATATTTGAAGGGATGCCATGTGGAGGAAGGAGAGGGCTTGTTTTCTGCTGCTTCAGAGAACAGGACAAGGAGCAATGGATTCAAGCTGCAGGAAAGGAGATTCCACCTGAACCTCAGGAAGAACTTCCTGACAGTCAGGGCTGTCCGGCAGTGGAATCTGCTGCCTCGGAGTGTAGTGGAGTCTCCTTCCTTGGAGGTTTTTAAGCAGAGGCTGGATGGCCATCTGTCGGGAGTGCTTTGAGGGTGTTCCTGCATGGCAGGGGGTTGGACTGGATGGCCCCTGGGGTCTCTTCCAACTCTACATTTCTATGATTCTATCTAATAACTGCAGCAAGGTTGACCTATGTGCAGCACTGGAAAGAAAAGAAACACATTGATGTAGAAGAATGGAAGTTAAAAGTTCTGGATATGATAGAGGTGGAAAAAATAGCATTTTCTTTGAAGAATAAATCTATCCAGAACTTTGAGAAAGAATGGAAAAGAGTATTGGGTTGGGTAAGGATATAAACGTATAAGACATCAAAGAAGAAATCATGCAACTGTTCTTCTCTCTGTGAGATGGAAATTATGTTTGTAATGGAATGGAAATAAGTAATTTCAGCTGGAAGATTTAAGCATGGAAGTGTGTGGGGAGTTATTTTTGAGACAAACTTTCAATAAAAATTATACAAAAAAAAGAAAAGAAAAGAAATTGCCCAAAGAAAAGTCTCTTCTTCTGACAGCTTCAGAATCTGTTTCTGGTGGAGAGTTTTGCCTATGGTGGGAATTATGGAGCCCTGCCAATGTTGTTGGACTGCAGCTCCCATCAGTCTCAGCTAGTATAGTCAATGGGAAGGAATTCTGGGTGATGGAGTCCAGTGTCATCTGGAGGGCCATGTGACTCCCCTCCCCTTAGTATGGGCTTTTGTAACTCAGGTTATCTTCTGATTATTTCTTTGCGGTTTCTAAGGCAAAACAACACTGTTTCCCTTAGAGAAAGATAAATAAGACATATCAAATGGAAAAAAGGGAAAAGAAAGTGATAATTAAAACATTCTCTTCCCTGAAAAGAACAGCAGTCAGAGGCAACTGATCGACTATTTACCTTTTTCTCCCCATCTCTATTTCAACTGAAGAAACAGCAGTGCTGAACCAGGAATCTATTAATTAAAGACACAATAGTGCCTTTAAGCCCTACGTAGTGCTTTACCTGATAAAAGCTTATAGGTTTAAACTGCCATTCTAGAGTGCCCTGCCTCCACCAAACCAGAGTTTTCATTTATCATGTTTCCAAAATATCCGGGGGTACAGGCTGCTTTGCAAATCTGGATTTTTTTTGTAAAACTGAATGTGAAAATGTGAGTGAAGAAAGGATAGAAATTCAGAGAAATGAACCACCTGAGAATTCCCTTCTTAGGTTTTGTGGATGATTTTCTCCAGGTCCTCCTCCTGCTCCAATGCTGAGAGTGGACCCTCCATCTGGAGTGGTACAGGAAGGAAAGACCCTGCTTCTCACTTGTTCATTCAGTGGGAATCCTATGGAGAAGCGTTTCCATGTCTACAAGGATGGAGCTGAGATGAACACCACCAATCAAGGGTCTCTGAAGAGCACCAGAGAAGCTGGGGATGCCTCTTCCAAGGTGTCTCTGAGCATCTCCCTACAGGCTCAGCCTGAGCACAGAGGGGAATTCGCTTGCAGGTATGAAGAAAGAATGAACAACAGGTGGATCATGTCTTTGTGGAGCGAGAAGGTGAACATCACAGGTGAGTCTTTTTGGGGAGGGTGGCAGCATTACTCATTAGTGGATATAGCCTTACTCTGAAATGGGGTGATCTGTTGTGTTTTGTCTGAAATCACTAAGAACTTGGTGGAGATGGAGAGAGGTGAGAAGCTGGGTCCCATCAGGTGCCACTGCAGGGGGTTGGACTGGATGGCCCCTGTGGTCTCTTCCAACTCTACATTTCTATGATTCTATGATTCTATAAGAGACAAGGGCTGGGAATCTCTACAGGCTGGATTGTGGACTCCTTCAATGAGGATGAGGCCTTTATTCTAAGGGATCCCAGTTCGAGCCTTAAATTTTGCTCCTTCTCTTAACATATTCACCTTGTCACCGGCCCTCACCTCTGAGTATTTTTTTCATTTTACCCGTGAGCGCTGGTGACTTCACCATGAATGGGATAGTGAACCCACTCCTGGTTTTGGTCCAGACTTTAAAGGGTTTTTCCAAGCTGCTGGATTCTATTCTCCATAGGCTCCACATGTCCTTTTAAGTTTAAAGTAGATTCACTGCTCCACTGATAGGTAGCCATCGGCTGCCACTAGATCATCTCACTGGTGGAGGAAAGGTTACTGAATAAGCATGTAAATTTTTGCTTATTTCACTCCATTTATCGTATGAAAGAATTAGTAATTTCAAAAGTCTTCTCTCACTGGGTGAGATTGCAACTGTATCCATGATTTTTCTCATTATTTTATGCACAAATAGTGCAAAACAATTTTTTTTCCCTTAGAAAATCCATTTTTCACCTCAATGTGTATTTTTTTTTATTTTTGTGCAAATGAGTTTTCCATTTTTTTAAAAAAAAAAAACCCTGTTAAGCATGAAAAATCTCAAGACGGTTCCCCATATTCTTCATAGGCTATCTCACTGTGTTGGCATATGGAAGGGACAAAAGTGTACAAAGTATTCATTCTATGTAAAGAATGGAGGCAGAGACTGATTTGGTTCTTTCTGGTCTTCAAACACCTACTCTCTGGAACCTCTCTCTAAAAATCTGATCCAAATTACCTTCTGGAAGTGATGCAGGATGATTCTTTTTACTGGATGACAGACTGGAGGCATAACTTTTCGGTTCATATTTTAAGAGTTAACCTTATGGCTTTTTAAAGAATGAATTACTGAACTGAAAGTATTGTTACCGATCCAACCCAAATCTTCAGGAAAAGGGTAGGCTTTAAGAAAAACAACCCCTGGGAGCCTGGAAACATTATGCCTCCTCTTTTCTTTTCCCAGTTTCCAGTTCAGTACAAAATTCGTCGACAGCATGGTTGGCTCTTCTCTTGGTGATCCCCGTGGTGATTGCTTTCACTTTCTGCTTGAGGAGAAAGAACCATGGTATGTGATGGAGCTTGGGGGCACCTCTTTTCATGGTTTTAATAAAGTTCCCAGGTGTTGGCGGCAGGCTGGGGTCGAGCAGGGGAGGGTCTGGAGTCACAGGAGTCTCAGCTGTGGAGGCCCCTGTCAGCAGTCTAAGGCAAACACAAAGAGTCCTTGCAGCAGGTAAAACGAAAGTAAAGAAAGAGTTACTTCACCCAGGGCTGGCAGAAGGCGGGGCTGGCGGAGTCTCCGGATGAAGGCACGGTCGGGGCAGGCGTGGCTGGAACCAGGCTCGGAAGGACGTCCCACAGAAGGCCAACAGTTGTTGCTCCGTGCCTGCCGCTGCCTCTCGCTGGCCTTAAGTAAGGCTCCAGGGTCGGCGGCAGCCAATCCCACCGCTGGCTCGCAGCTGCAAGCCCTTAGCTGGGCTAACAGCTGCGAGCCCTCAGCCAGCTGAGAACTGTCAGCCTGCAGCCACCGCTCCAGCAGCCGTCAGGAGCAGCAGGCAGCCTCCTTGGCCTGCCACCGCTGCTGGAACGTGGGAGGAGGGCCGGCAGCCTCCTCCGGATCGGGACCGCGGGTGGGCAGTGCCCCAGGAGGGAGCCTGGGTCCCGCCCACCCCGGCAGTCCGCTCGGGCATTCCTCCGCGGCGGTGTCATCCTCCGCGGCGTTTGGGCGGCCCTCCCCGGCGGCAGAGCCCTCCGCGGTGCCTTCTCGGTGATGGCGGCCTCCATCTCGTCCGGGTGGCCTCTCCCCGCAGCAGAGGCCTCCACGGCATCCTGCTCGGCGGCGGCAGCCTCCACCACATCCGGGCGGCCCCTCCTCATGGCAGAGGCCTCCGCAGCGTCCCGCTCATTGTTGTCGGTATCCGCCGCATCCGGGCGGCCTCTCCCGGCGGCGGGGAGCCCCTCCGTGACCCGGGAGTCATCCGGGCCATCCTCCCGACCGAGGGCTGCGTCCGCAGCAGCCCCCGAACCGCCGCCAGGGGGGCCGGCCGGGCCGGAGATCCCGACACCAGGGATCCCAATGCTCCTGAAATCAATCCTCTGGCCTGGATTTCAGGTGAATTGGCCAAACAGTAGACAATGAGGATGACAATACAGATAACATTTCCACCCATTTGTCTTCTCTTTCTCTTTGAAAGCATCCAAATCTCAGCAAGAATCTGAGCCAGAAGAAAAACAGGAGAACAGAGAAGAACTTCAAATGCTGGAATCCAAAGCTCCAACAGATGGAGACTTACAGGTAGTGATGGATGGGGCCGTTGGTTTGACTTTCTGTAAGATTGTGGGCTCCCATTCCTGTACCAGTTTGTAATTATATTTTCAGTCCATCTGCTCTCTATGAAATTTCATATAATACTGTTGTGGGCTTTTGGCACCCATAATGGTAGGCCTTCAGGGAACTATTTCTCCCTAACTGGAACATTTTTGTGAGCAACTTTCCTCCTTAACCTATGTCCTTATGGAGGCATAAAGCTAGTCCGTTGTGCTTGTTTCATGGAGAGATAGTGTTAGTGCAGCGTGTTCACTGTGTCAGATGTTACAAAGGACAAACACACATGCACTCATTCACACTGAAATTTGTGAAAGAGAATTCTCTCTGCAGGCATTTGTCTGCAGTTAACCGTGCTAATGCACCTTCCATGTTTAATGGCAGTCTATCTTTGTTTATTTAATGCTGGAGATAAATAAAAGATTACTATGACCATATCATACAGTATATCTAGGAACTTCTATGGGGCTTCCTTTGTCTCTCTGCTGAGTTAAAAATTAGATAAAAGCAAATCAGCACCCTGTCTGTTCCTGAAGTTCTGTGTTTGCTTATCCCAGATTGTTGATTATGCTTTTGTCCCTTAATGCAAATAAACAACATTTCCAGATCCCTTGAGTTTATTCAATGAGGAAAAAACTCTTCCAGTCTGTAAATGTTCAGCACTTTGGATAGCTCCTTAAAGGCCTCTTGGTAATATTCATTGCTGACCCGAAAACTTCTAGCCCTCTTCCAGTCTGAGAAACTTCACCATCAACTTCTCTTTGCTTCTGCAGGATTCGGAGGTGGCCTATGCTCATCTCATCTTGCCTTCCGCTCCTACTTCTTCTGGGCCAGTGATGAAGGATGGAGTCTCCTTGGTGAAAGAGGAGAGAGTAACATATAGTGAGATTCTGTTTCAACCCGTCAACAGAGCAGTAAAATAAAGGAAGACTCTGGTGGAATGAAACCACCCCATAGGATGTCCTGATGTTGTTAACACAAGAGAAACTGTTGCTTCAGGGCTAATAAATTCCATTAATGCCCAAAAGCGAAGAAAAGAATGTGACAACCAAGAGTCCATCCAAGTTGTGTGAATCTACCATACTGCACGTTTGTGAGAAGATCTGTTTAGCTGTCTTACAGCCCTAGTCAGGAGAAAACCCTTGTGTAGCATCTCAAAAAAATATTTGCACCAACGTAGGTCATCAACCTGGGTTTCACTTTCTCCCATACACTCAGGTTTTTAAAATCACAAATTTTGTCTCCCTTTTACTAGAATTTTGCCATTTTTGAAAAAAAAATATTGAAAGAAATGACAACAAAACATAAATTTACTTGGTCTAAAACTAATAATCACATTTTAAAACCTGTTGAATTGCCTCTGATGATTTTAGGCCATTTCCACCCTGTACTATTACAGTCCTATTATTCTGCTTCAACCTCATGTGGAATTCTGGAGTTTGTAGTTTCCTGAGGCCCAAGAGCTCTCTGGCTGAAAATTCTAAATACTTCTCCCTAAACTGCAAACTCCAGGATTCCATAGGAGGTTGAAAGTGGAATGATAGCACTATAACAGTGTAGGGAAGAAATGGCCTAAGAAATATTAACTGCGGATAGAAAAAGGAGCCCCTGCCCTTTCAAATGAACCCAAACCTTCTTACTTGACAACCTTCCCCAACCATAAATCAGAGCCTTGGCAAAGTCTCTCTCTCTGACTCTGACACACACACACACACACACAATGCACACACCACGCACACACACTAACTACCGGTGGCTCCTGCTTGCCCCCTTCCCCCTCCATGTATCGCTGACTGACTGAATAAGTGACAGGGGTCTGGTTGCTTTAACATGTCAGCAATCCTTGTTCAGGAAGGCTTACTGTAAAGTTCTGTCCCAAAGAACTATGGCGCCTCTCTTTCCTCACACACCACTTGATGCATCCTTTCCCCAACATGGCTTTGTACTGGCTGGTGGAAATGGGGGGAGAAGCCAGTGCAGAAGCCCCTCGCTCAGCCCCTCTGTCACTGGTTGCAGAATCAACATCATCATCCTCTGGGACTTCCAAAGGATTCCTGGGAGATCCTGGAGGATGCCCGTGGCTGTGCATCCATCTACTAGAACCAAGCAAAAGGCTCAGTTCCCTTAGGCATCAGTGGCCCTTTCCGCACCAGGCAATTAGAATGGGGCAGTGCGTCCTCTCAGGGAGGTTGTCTGCACCTAGGAGCGGACTAGGAGTGGACTACTCACCGGAGATCCGCACCTCAGTCCGCTCCAAAACGACCCCAAGTGGTCCTCCAGAGTGTTTTCTAAAGACCGCAAAAAACAGGTCTTTATTTTCCTGGAACTTGCCATTGCATTCCTGCTCCCTTGTGCAGATTCGTAGGCTCGCACCAATGCAAGCTTGCAATCTGCAGAGGTGGGCTTTAGGCGTGGCGAGCTTCAGCGGTTGGTCGGGACCCACAACCAACCAGAAGCCACCATTTTGGAAGCCAGAAGCAGTGCGGATCTACAGACCTCGCACTGCTCCGATTCGCCCTGGACCAAGGAGGAGGCCTGCGGAAGGGTTCAGGGACAGTCCACGTTGCTTCGGACCCCAGAAGAAGCAGTAGGTAACGGCATGGAGCGATTCCCTCGCCTCGTGCGGAAAGGGCCAGTGTTTCTCCCCGTAGTGTCAAAACATTTTGGATTTTTTCTGCTCACATAGGAGAGAAAAGTCATGACAACTTTTAAAAACTGCTTTTGATTATTATTAACTGTATGTTTTACATTGTTTTAATATAGTGAACAGATTAATTCTATTTTGCAGTTGATCTTTTGTACGTTTTTAGCTCTATTGCACTTGTTTTGAGTTGTAAGTGATTTTAAATCCCAGTTTTGGGGAAAGGGCTGGGTATGGATAGAGAAGAAGAAGAGGAGGAGGGGGAGGAAGAGACCACCAGCCCCCCCTCCCCGTCAGGAAGCTGTTTTTCCTAAAATGCAGAACATTAAAATTAATGCCAGTGGAGGAGGCCTAGCCTGAGACTGTTCCAGCTACCACATCTCCTCTGGGTGAGGAATGACCATTTTAATGGGCAAATCTAAGGTGGGGGGCTGCACTGTTTTAAACTCAACTGTTTTTGATAGGTTTTTAAAAGTCTTTTTAATTGTATGTTATTAAGTATAGTTTTGAACTGTTTTAATAACTGTGATTAGTTGAATTCCATTTTAATGTCCACTTTTTGTATGGGTTTTTTTGGTCATACTGTACATTTTTAAATTGTGGATGAGAGAGAAAGATGAGAAAGATGAGATACAAATAAAGATCATCACCATCGTTGTCGTCATCATCAACTCCTTGACAAAGAGTGAAAACAGGACGTTTGAAAGAAACCCAGAGGAGAGGTCTTGGTCTCAATGGGAGGTTGAACTTCATGTGCGCCATTAAGCCTCAGAGACTGTGAGATGGTCCAGGACATCTGGAAGTCCACAAAAGCAACCTTGGGGGTCAGAGACAGTCCATGGCTACCAGAGGCAGTGTCATAGGTGGGCCATAGGTTGGCCACATCTGGGCCTTGGACTGCTCCTGATCTCCAAAACTGCCACTGTGGACCTCCAGATGCCCCGGACCATGCTAATACACCAGAGGACAGGATCAAAATTTAAAATGACCTTGACAGATTGGAGAGCTGGGCCAAAGCTAACAAAATGAAATTCAACAGAGAAAAATGTAAGGTCCTACACTTAGGCAAATATAGGATGGGGGACATATGGATGGATAAGAGTACATGTGAAAGGGATCTAGGAGTCTTGGTGGACTACAAGCTGAACATGAGACAGCAGTGTGATGCAGCAGCCAAGAAAACCAACACATTTCTTGATTATATCAACAGGAGTACGATGTCTAGATCAAGGGAGGTGATGAGGTTTTGGTTAGACCTCATCTGGAATACTGTGTCCAATTCTGGGCACCTCATTGACAAGGTGGAGTGCGTCCAGAGGAGGGTGATCAAATGGTGAAGGGTCTGGAAGCTATGCCCTATGAGGAGCAGCTTAGGGAGCTGGTTATGTTTAGTTTGCAAGAGAGAAGGTTAACAGGGGACATGATAGCCATGTTTAAATATTTGAAGGGATGTTGTGTCGGGAAAGGAGCGGGCTTATTTTCTGCTGCTCCAGAGACTAGGACAAGGAGAAATGGATTCAAGCTTCAGGAAAGGAGATTCCACCTGAACCTCAGGAAGAACTTCCTTATGGTCAGAGCTGTCCAGCAGTGACATATACTGCCTGGGAGTGTTTTTTGGAGATTTTTAAGCAGAGGCTGGATGGCCATCTATTGGCCATCTTTTGGCAGAGGTTGGACTGGATGGCCCCTATGGTCTCTTCCCATTCTATGATTCTGTTTCTTCTCATCCCCATCAAGGCAATGACCCTAAGAGAAGCTCAAAAGGCAGCTTTTGCGTAGACCAGTCAATCCTCAATGGTGGACACATGCACACATTGTCCTTTTCACATTTGTTGTACTTGCAGGATGACTTTTCTTGAGCCCTCTTGAGCAAATATTGCATCCCCCCCACTCCACACTTTGAGAACCACTGTTCAGGGTGTTTTGGACTTCAGCTTGCAAAAGTCCCAGCTGCCTTCCCAATGATGAGAGGTTCTGAGAACTGAAGTCCAAAATACCTGAAAGACCAGAGTTTGGGAAACACTGACTTCAATGATGGGATGGAAGGAATCCTTATCAAGTTTTCAGATGACAGAAAACGGGCTAACAGATTGGAAGATAGGAACAGAATTCAAAAGAGCACTCAATAAATGAGACAACTGGGCAGAAATTAATAAACTCAAAAGAAACAGATGGAAAATTCTACATTGGGACCACTAAAACCAAACCCACAGGAGTATGATAGGGGACACATTGTTCAGCAATACTACATGTGAAAGGACCTTGGGATTATTGTTGATCATAAATTGAACATGACCCAGCAGTATGAAGTTGCAGCAAAGAAGGCAAATGCTATTTTAGCCTGCATTAATAGAAGCATAGTTTCCAAGTCAAAGGAAACAATTAGTTCACCTATATTCTGCACTGGTCAGGCGTCATCTGGACTACTGTGTTCCGTTCTGGGTGCTTCATTTTAGATAGGATATAGACAAAGTAGAACAGGCTCAAAGAAAGCCAACAAGGATGATAACAAGTGTGGAGAACAAAACATACAAGGAAAGGTTTTTTAAAAAATATACATTTATTAGAGTATTCTTGAAAGGATTTTTAAAATCCTTTTTTAAAATATACATGGAGAGGTGGAAGGAGCTGGGCACGCTGAGCCTATTAAAGAGAAGATGGAGGGGTGACACCTTAAGGGCTGGCACAGAGAGGTGGGGACAGTCCTGTTCTTTGCTGCCCCAGAAGGTAGGATGAGGTCTGATGGAAAGTTGATTTCAATTGACCATTACAAAGAAGAAGAGCGGTTTGGCCCGCTCACAGCTCAGGTGATGCTGCCTCAGCTTTTCTTAGTGACCAGTAAGTCTGCCTAGATGAGGCAGCTACTGGAAGCACAATCAATCACTCACTTTGTGGAAAAGATACCCAAGCCCACTTAAAGACTCTGTCCTGTTTTCTAGACCCTTAGAACTGGACCCTGACTATTCCTTTGTGTGCCCTTCTGATTGTCTTTGTTTCGCTGGCTTCTGTCTGATTTTTTGGCTTCTTAATCCTGGATTGCTTCTGACTCATGAGGCTTCTCTCCTCCCCAGTGAATTATGACAAGAATGGAAATGGAGTAGCACACTCAAACAAAAGGCCCTCACACATAAAACATTCAGTTGGAAAGTCTTCACCTGCCACTGAAAGGACAGAAAGGAGGGAGCCAGCCTATCTTCTCCAGGAAGTGAGTTCAGAGTCTTTTTTCCCCTTTTTAATATGGGAGGGAGGGATGGCATGGCAGGGGAAGCAAATTGAGAAAATAGAAGACCAGAGTGCAAACATTTGTAGAAGTCTAAGCAAGAAAAGAGGGGAGGGGTAGAGATGCGGCACTGGAAGTTGGAGTCGCACCCCTGGAACGAGGGCAGCTTGGCCCACCTTCACCTTTTGCCTGTCTGGCACCAAACCAAAACCCAAACCCAGCCACACTGGTAGCCAAAGTAAAGTGGCTCCCAGAGGTCGCACCCACAATGCAAAGACCACAGAGAGAACAGGTTCCTCCTTGCTCAACCACAATGGCAAAGAACAAGCCACAGACCTCATGGGGGTGAAACCTATAAGACCATGAAGTAGACAGATGATGGTGCTTTCTCTCTTCTTTAACCACAGAAGCCTTGGCAGAGGCTCTTAAAATCACTGCAGGTTTTAGAAAGGCAGTTGGTTGGAAGATTAGTCCTATGAAAACAGGAAGTTAACTTTCTCAAGGAGATCCAACACTGAGTGAGCTTCACTGTTTGTTTTTAAATAGAGAGAGCCAGTGTGGTGTTGTGGTTTGAGCATTAAACCACAACTCTAGAGACTGGGGCTTGAATTCCCACTCAGCCATGGAAACACACTGGGTGACTTGGAGCAAGTCCCACTTTCTCAGCCTCAGAGGAACATAAAGTCAAACCCTCACTAGAGCAAATCTTGTCGAGAAAACCCCATGATTGGTTTGCTTTAGGGTCACCATAAGTCAGGAAACAAATGAAGGCAAACAACAACCAATCTGTTGGTTGGAGATCAGGGCCATTTCCACACTAGACTGTTATAGCGCTATGATTCCACCTGCAACATCCTATGGAATCTTGGGGTTTGCAGTTTCGGGAGGGGCCGGCCGGCAGCACAAGGAGGAAGAACCTGTGGCTCTCCAGATGTTTTTGAACTGCTCTTCCTCTTATTTCTTACCATCAACTAGGATGGCAGGCATGGATGGGAACAGGAGTGTATGCCCCTTTGGAAGGCTGTGGGATTCTCACCCCTTTCCAGGGGAGCTTTCAAACCAATTGTTATAGTACAGGCATCCCCTGCTGTGTTTGATGGGTTAGGGGCCAGAGCACCATCGAAAAGTGAAAGTGCTTGAAATGTGGACCCAGTCTTTTTTATATATGATTGAGATAGATAGATAGATAGATAGATAGATAGATAGATAGATAGATAGATAGATAGAATATTACAAACACGTAAATATTATAAGCACAAACACTGTTTAAGACAAAAAACATACCATGAATGACTTCTGTTGACTATCCACAAGATGGCACCAAGTCAATTGAGAGAAAAAAGCACATGGTCACAAAAGTGTCCTGCAAACATGATGGAAGAGCGGACTACACATCAAATATACGGGAGTTCTGCATATGATTGAAACTGGTCAAAGGAGAGAGTTGTTGCAAAGTGGGTCACTGAAAAGTGAGGAATGCCTGTAAAACACTGATTTCAATGACCGTAAGGGTTTAGATGAGAACAACATTTCAGCAACTCACCAACAGATGGACTCTTCTGGTTAAATCTTCAAAACAGACACAAAAGTGTCAGGAACTGAATCCAGACACACAAGTAGTACAGTGCATAAGCACTATTTATTTGGAGTGAGGTACGTGATACAAGACTTTAGTGAGGAGACTACGGGTCAAAAGGAGATGCAAAAGCTTAAGATTCCCCAGTGTTCCCTCCCTGTTTCCTAGAGACCTGGAAGCTGTGAGAGCCAAGTGGTGCTTATCAGCACATTCCTAGCAATTGTTTGGCCACTTCTGCACTAGCCTGTTATAGCACTATTATTCCACTTTCAACATCCTATGGAATCCTGGGGTTTGCAGTTTAGGGAGGGGCCCTTGAGGCTCCTCATGGGGTTTTCTGGGGCTGAGATTGTATGATGCAGCCATAGTCACCCAGTGGGTTTCCACGGCTGAGCAGGGAATTGAACCCTGGCCTCTAGGTTGGTAATCTAATATTCAAACCACTATACCAGACTGGCTCTTATTTGTCAACTTACTTTTCTCTCAGCAAAAGATTCAAGGAAGTTCACAACTGTTTAAAATGAAGTACAATTTTTAAAAAAATTAATACAAAATTAAAAGAGAATTAAACCACAGTGCTCTTTACAACACACAAGTTATTAACAGTTTTAAAAGTATGTTGAATAAATGCTTAATAATATAAGAGAATACATTAAAAGACAAATTGTAATTATATTAAAAATATAAAAACATGCTATAATAAACCAGAAGAACAATACTTTAACCCACCCCCATTAAAAGCTGCATCTGCTGCAAAAATAATGCTTTTAAATGGCCTTGGATCTTGTGCTGGGAGAAGGGAGGAGTAGAACAGAACAGAACAGAACAGAACAAATTAAAATCAAAAAGGTCTTTGCCTGATTGTAGAAAAACAACAGGAAGGGGGCCAAGTGGACATCCCTCAGAAGGGAATTCCTGAACTCCTGTGCACATATATAGTTTACTCATATATTTACCTGGTGTTGCCTAAGATTTTATTTTCTCATGGGTGTTACTCGTTAGAAAGATTGGAGTTCCTGTGTCTAATTCCCCAAACTGTCTTGTCCAGAAACTGTAACTTTTCCCCATATTCCCCAATCCAATCTATATTCAGAGTTATTAGCATGCAAAAGTTGGGTTCCTGATGGAAATATATTGCCCTCCTCCTTGCTGCTAGGGCTTATCTACATAGCAACTGGCCTATTCAGGGGTCTCTGGCTGAGAATTCTAACGGCCCCTCCCTAAACTGCAAACCCTAGGATTCAATAGATTCTTCTTAGGTAGCCAATCATATGACATCTTCTCACCTGACACAGACAAACAAACACACTTTGACTTCTATACATTAGTAGATGACTATAAGCCGAATGGCATTTCTGTCCCCTCCAACATCCAACATGGGTAAACTTTTTTTTTCTTTTTTTAAAAAAAGAGGCTTCCAAAATGAAAGTTCCCACCCTTTCTTTCTCTGCTGCATGCATCCAGGCTTCTTTAAAAACATATGCTTCCTCTCATTCCAGTAAAATAGTCATAGATGATCATGCAGCAGCTAAAAAAAAGACTTTAGGAATGCTTATTCATTTATTGCAGGGAAAGAAGGGATCTTTGGGAGACCCTGTCTTGCAGTGGGGATTACTGCTGATAAGCACCAAGTAGCAGCTGATGTTTCCGTGTCAGTGGGATAAGGAATCTGCTCATGGTTTTGGTCCAAATTTTAAAGGCACTATCCATGGTGCTGGAGCTATTTGGGGGCACTGACTTCAGCACTCCAGATACTCCCTTTAAATTTGGACTAAAACCCAGAGTGGACTCACTCCTTCCACTGATGAGGAGCATTTAGTGGAGTGTCTTCTCTAGTCCGGTGAAAAATATTCTCTGGTGTGACTGATCTTCCTTGCTCTTCCCTTTTCCTTGCAGTCACTATCCTGTACCTTGCCAGCTTTTTCAGCAAGTCTGTCCCTTGGGAAGGCACCCTTGTAGCAAACCTCCAAAAGCTGTCAAAGTCCCTTTCAGAAGCTGAGGCCAAACCAGTCGCAGTCCTTGCCCCACTGTGGGTATTCACAGACTCTGCACCCCGGCTGCCTTGAAAGTCTGCCACCTGGCACTGTGTCTTTCTCCAGAGTCCTCTCACTCCTGGCATCACCTCTTCTGGGCCACCCTGCAGTGTTTCTGCTAACATGTTTGCTTTCCCATTACTTTCAGGGATGTCTACATGACTTCCACATTGCCCATTCACAGTCACTCACAGGCCTCTCCTTTTATTAGTACCTTCGTAATCTCCGGTATGGCACCGTGGGTGGGGGCCCCCAGATATCACTTCGATATCATCTAATCCGGCCTTAGCTGGACCTGTTTTCAGTCACCTCACTCCACGTGTTTGCGAGGTTCTCCGGACAAGCACGGACATGAGTGCGGCCGCTAATTGCTTTCACATTCCAGACTCTTTGGAGGCCAGCAACCTAAGCTTTGCTTCCAGCTTCAGGGAACTTCCACGTGCAAACTTCGCAATAGCTGCGCGGCTCTCAGCAGAGCCAGCCCGGTAAACAAGTCATTTACGTATTGTCATCAAGCGTTAAGCTCACCATGTTAAATTTGAGCTTTCTAAATCCTTTGTCCAGCACCAGAACTCCTTTTGTTCTCACCTGGCTTGCCATAGCCAAGAGGCACGAACTCCCCTATAAAAACCCCTCGCTTTCAAACGGTCTTCGGACTACTTTGGACTTCCATCCCGCTTTGCTGCCGGTTGTCTAAGGAACTCCCCTCAGTGCCCCAAGCTGAGCTTTCTTCCCCGGACCCGGCTTCTCTCCAGGACTACGAGACAGGTCGTATTGCCTTTCCCAAACGCATCTCCGTTTCTATTTCTCAGCTAGTTAGTTTATGTCTTGTCTTTCATGTTTCCTGTTTGTTGCTTTGAAACCTTGTCTAGCTGCTCTCTGACCTGCAGCTGTATACATTGCGTTTAAAGATCCTTGCAAGTTACCCTGCCTCTTGCTAGCCAAAAGAGTGTTCCAGCTAATTTTCCCCAATTTGGTATTTTATTTGGCAATCTGGGCGCCCCTCCCGGGACCCCCCAAAACACAGGGTAACACCTTTGCTTCACCTGGTTCCCCAACCTGATTCAGACTCTCTCACCTGTTGCTTTTCCAGCCGTCCCTCGAAAGGGTGAGCCTTTCACCTCTGAGGGAATTTGCCCTGCTGGCTCCAGCCACTCCAAATTTCCTGATGCCATCTTTCCTCTCCTCCCAGGATGGTTTTAAAAGTTATTCTTCCTTAGAATGTTTAGGGATCTGTTTACATCCGTAGGAGGGAGAACAAGGGTGCCGGTTATCTTTAGGAGTTAAATAGGCTGTCATCTCCATCCTCCTCCGGTTCAGATTCTACATCTCTAGAGCCCTCTGCCTTCCTCTTTCTCTTAGTTCCTTCTCTCTCAGCTCCCTCGTGCGCTGCAGTTCTTTTTCTTTTAAGTCAAACCAAGCCATATTCATTCTTTTTTGTTTGTCTGTTTTTGTTTCCCTGCTGTTGTGGCTGCCTCTGTGGTCGCCACTGTCTCCTCCCTCACTTCTTCCCCTTCTGGAACAAGGTTTTTTAAAACTGCTTTTTATGGGGGGTTTTGAAAGCCAGAGGAACTGTATTTCTTTATGGCTACCCACAACTTTTACTTCAGGAAATCCTTTGGTTGTGATCCAAATAACTTTTTTTCCCCACTTCATTTGTGCTTATTTCTTTATTACTTTGGGGATTTCTTATTTTATCTCCATCTTTTATCTCAGAAATCAACATACCAAGTTGAGGCTAAGAGACGGAAGGAGGCGGCATTGCAAAGCTGAGTGAGGTTACCATCATTAACAGCTTTAGGTAAAACTTTTGGTGCAAAGTTGTCTGTGGTCTGAGTTATGTGCTTCTGTGGCAATATGAGTACAGTGCACATAGCTGGGTTTGCAGTTCCTGTCATTGTTTCCTGTGAGAGGACAGAGTCGGGGAGGGCTTCAGCCCACCTTCAGACAGAAAACACAACAGTGGTGGTGCTGAGACCTAGCTGTGCGATCTTCCAGGGATCCCAAATGAGCACGGAGTCTGCTGGTTTGGTAACTGGTTTGTGATCTCAGATGGGAAATTAACCACCCTCCTCCTGTCCAATTTCCATAACCTCCAACATTTCACAGATGAAAAACAGGACATCTGGGGCCAAAGAGCTTCAGAGCCTGGTCGGAATGGCAAATGTTATTAACAGGGATGCCAGGAAAGGCTGCAGCCATTTGCTTTAACTCTAAGAAGGGGAAAGTCATAAGGCAAGAGAGAAATGACATTTTAGATGCAGCAGAAAGAATTGGAAGACAGAAGATTAATTAAGACTGTGACCACGAAATTGTGGCTTTTGGAGACCATGAATTTCTCATGTCATTTTCTCCTCTATTCTTTCTTCACAGTCTCATTCCAAATGCTCATGTGCCAATCTGCCTATACAGGTAAAGCTGACTTCTCTTTTTGCTTGAATGTTGCTCATTTGGGCCAGTCTTCTGGGATGGTGAAGTCTGGCCTGCATCTCCCTTTTTCTGTTCCCCTTTGGCTGGTCTTCTGTGCCTTTAAGAAGCATGGAGCAGGATGAAATCCAACAGGCAAGGCATTCCACAGCATAGCACTAAAACAGGCTTTCCCAGCTAGATTCATGTCTGCTGTGGAAGGTGGCTAAAAGTAAAGAAACATTTCCTAAAATAAGTCACCTGACTCGATAACAGCACACTCATCTTATGCTGCTCCAAGCTTCAGTCTTCAAATGCAAGATGCTTTGTTGTGTTTTCTGCAATAGCTAACAAATGCTCTAAGTATTTGATTCCTGTTCTACACTTCTCTTTTAACAGAATACTTCCAAGACTATAACAGGCTGTCAGCCTGACCTGATGGGAAGTTCTGGAAGAGAACAAAGGGGAAAATTCTAGGGCTAGATCAAAAGAGTAATCCTTTTTCTAGGAACTCTTCCCCCCTGTCTCTTTTTAATGGGAATCAGCTGTCTGGACGTTTACTTCCCCTCTCAGCTTCAGCTGCTGAACTCAAAGGAGATTTAGATAGCAATTGTATCCCAGGAATATAGACAAAGCATATGCAAAAATAAAGTTCTCAGATCTTTGGGCTCTGCCTGAAATCTCAGGGCCTTTTCATACTAAATATTTATACCACTAGTATTCCAGTTTAACGGCCTTGGTCTATGCTATGGAATCATCAGATTTGTAGCTTGTTGTTATTGTGTGCCTTCAAGTTGTTTTCTAACTTACAACAGCCCTAAGACGAACCTATCATGGGGTTTTCTTGGCAATATTTATTCGGAGAAGGGCTTGCCATGGCCTTCCTCTGAGAGTGTGTAACCTGCAGAAGGTAACCCAATAGGTTTCCATGGCTTATCTAGCAATCACGTACACACCTGGAAGGTATGTGACAGATCTGCAGAAGAGAAGGTGAAGAGGGGACATGATAGCCATGTTTAAATATTTGAAGGGATGTCATGTTGAGGAGGGAGCAGGCTTGTTCTCTACCGCTCCAGAGACTAGGACAAGGAGCAATGGATTCAAGCTGCAGGAAAGGAGATTCCACTTGAACCTCAGGAAGAACTTCCTGATGGTCAGAGCTGTCCGGTAGTGGAATCTGCTGCCTTGGAGTGTGGTTGAGTCTCCTTCTTTGGAGGTCTTTAAGGAGAGGCTGGATGGCCATCTGTTGGGAATGCTTTGAGGGTGTTCCTGCATAGCAAGGGGTTGGACTTGATGGCCCCTGGGGTCTCTTCCAACTCTACATTTCTATGATTCTATCTGATATTTCACACCTGGCCCTGTTGAGTTTGGAGTGCACAGGTAACCCTAATGAACTCATTGGAGAAAAAGTTGAATAATCAAGGTAATTTTTTAAGAAAAGCAGCATCATGAGGGCTTGTCCCTACAACATTAGCAGGCTTTGTCCCAAAGTCTCAGGGCTTGGGATTCTTCTGGCCTGAGAAAGAGAGAAATACTGAAGTATGGTAATGGGACTTGATCAAAAAGGGAGGAAGAGTTTGATTGCCCATTACCATCACTACCACCTACAGGAACACTATTAAAACATCTTATTAGAACATGAATTTTAGCAAGTATGCACACTAATATGTATTAATAAAATGAGGTTCAATATATATAAATATACTGCCTGGTTTTGCCTAAAAATCATGCTGACATTTTTAAAAACCTTTTTTTTTTTTTTTTTTTGAGTTGTGAGTCTGTGGGGGATGTCTTGAGCCACACAAATGGGGGCTGTGGGCTTCATGCAGCCAGCAGCCCACACTTTGCCCATATATGAACTGGATAGTAGAGAACATGGAAAACAGCACAATGGTTTCATCGAAAGAACATCAGGAAGAATCTGAGTCAGGAGAAGATAAAGGGGAAAGGAGGCCGCACTAGAGCGTCTTGCAATGCCCAGCCCCCAAGAATTCATCATCTCAAGGTAAAATGAGATCCTCCTGGGGACAGATCCATGTTGGGATCTGAGATGGTTTCTGCAACATCAGTTGAGAAGGTTAGAAGCTACAAGCTGGGGAAGTTGAACTTTATATGGAGGAAGAACCAGTTGATTATGGAACTGACTTTGTACTGGGGAACTTTAACCTGAGCTGTTTCCCTTGTGCTCTGGCTTACCAGGTTGCCCTCCATTTCAGCCTTTGTCCCCTCTCCAGGATAAGAAGCACAAAATGCTGAGGATGGAAGATACTTTCCAAGCTTGGCTTGAAGCCCAGCATTAATTGTTCTTCCAGGAATGTCTCCTGACTCAAGAAGGTGGTGCTTCAACCTGAGGTTTGGAGTGAGGTCACCCTTTCATTCATGGCACAGGCTACCTATGGCCAACACTGCAGATATAGGTAGAACTGGAGCTCTCAGTACGACCCTCAGAATCCCCAGCAGTTCTTCTGGAGTATAACTCCCAAAATCCCTTTCCCTCATCTGATGGCAACATCCAAGTTGCATTCAAGCACGACGAGTCTCTGGCGCCCCACTTCCTTATGTGTAGCCTTTTCTGCCTTCTTCCTTTGATGCAGAAAAAAACCTCTGCAGGTTTGCATTAAGAAGAAACTAATATAAAGATCTTTCATATGCTTTTTATTGCTATCAGCACTAATGGCTCAGGATTTGGCTCACAACACATGGGTAAAGGGTCCTGACTTTGTGCGGACATGGGAAGTGATATCCCCTGGTTGGACTAGGGACTCTTGGAGCTAGACTGAGCCTCCACAGGTGCTTTTGGGGTCTCTGAATGAAACTGGAGGCTGAAACCCAAATTAGGGTGACAATGAGGAAAATAATTGCTCATTTGTTCCATTGCATTCTCACCTCAGGCCACACACTGCTATTATTTGGCTGTTTTTAAGTACCAGTTTCCAGAAAAGGCCCGGAGAAAGCAGAGCAAAGCCGGATGAGGTTAGCGGCCCCTTGCAACCATGCCTTTGGTGTGGCCAAGCAGGGCCTGGAGCCTCTAGGCTGAGCTGCATGCTAGGCTGAAGGTGTGAGTGTGAGGTGCTGGTTGGAGGAAGGAGGAGATGACGTACTTCCTGTCTTCATCTCTGCTCTCAGGGGAGACTGCTGCTGAGCTGTGCAGCCCCAGCTCTGTTGGGAGAGAAAGCAAAGCGGAGGGAGATCAGGGGTCCTATCTTGGGGGCCTCAAGGCATCCTGGCTGATGATGGAGTCCATGGCTTTGGTGGCAGGTTTGGGCATCTCTCTCTTTTCTCTCTTCACTTCAGACCAGAGACTCCCTGTCCTTCTCTCTTCCTGCATCCCAACCTCTCACTGTACCCCACCCCATGTCGTTTTCTCTCCTCCTTTGTCTAGATCAGGGGTATGTCCTCAGCTGAGCTTGGAGGACCATTTGAGGGTGCTTCAAGATTCTGGAGGTCCCTACTGCACTATGACGGCATCCATTTTGAGGAACCAGAAGTGATACTTTCATCATTCTCGGTTGCTTCTAGGGGCATCATGTGTGAATGTGCCTTCAAGTCACCTACCAACTTATAGCAATCCCATGAATTTCATAGGGTTTTCTTAGGTAAGATATTCTCAGAGGTGGTTTTGCCAGTCCCTTTCACTGAAATATAGCCTGCAGCACCTGATATCCATTGGTCTCCCATCCAAGTACTAAGCAGAGCCAAACCTGCTTATGATCAAAGTCCTTTTAGGGTATTCAGGCTGACCTGATCTTCCCAGAATTATTATTATTATTTGTAGATATTACTATATACTATTTATTTATTTTAGTATTACATTGATTGTTTGTTTTTATTGTTTATTATTTATTATTATTATTATTTATAAATATTATTTTCTGGGCAGAAACTTTTGTTCCAGAACAGAACAGAACGTTCCCATTTGTAAATTTTGCACAGAGTAAGTCCTGGGGTGTGCATACTCAAAAAACTGCACATTTTTTTAAAAAAAGTCTTTGTTATAGCAGAAAGTAAATTTATACAATTCCTCATTGCTTTCTTTGAGAACAAAAGTAGTAAAGAATTGCATTTGTACTTCTATGTCATGCAATGTGGGGGGAAAAGGGAGGTTATACTCATAGCCAAGTTCCTCTGCATATAGCATTAGAATTGCAAGCAGATATTCAACAGGTGAAGCCTGCCATAGGGAGTCAGAAGATCTTTCCATGCTGAATTCTTTCTTTGTTGCTCAGCTGTTGGAGGCCATCATGCTCAAATTCCCAGTGATGAGGAAACCTGAAAAATATCCCATTCCTTTGTTACTCCTGTTGCTTCTTTTAAATGTTATCTCATTATTTGTTATTAGTCTTTATATCATGAAGTAGGAAAAGGCAGGAAGTCAAGAAAATGATTTGGAGACCATTTAGGAGATGTGAGTTCCCACTGAAAAATTCCCCTGTGATTATTTCTTGGAGTGGATTTGTAGATTTTCAGTTTCTTACGGAGGATCTGGCAAAAATACCTCTGAGGATCCCTTGCCTAAGGAAACCCTGTGAAATTCATGGGGTCCCCATAAGTCAAGATGCAACTGGAAGGTGTGTGTGCACAAACACATACGTGCACACAGCCCTTTGTGACTAAGATTGCAGAAACATGATTGAAAGAACAGCCTTCTTCTTTGCTGGTTCTTTGACTCAGGAGAGTGCCTGTTTCAAAGGGCCTGTGATAAGGTGCAATTTGCTTTAGAAGTTGCCATTGCATAGGCCAGAAGCTGCATCAGATCTGGTATCATAGACTTCCTTTGATGACTGTGGGATGGGGGGAGCAGCTGCCACTGGGAATGAGGAAAACTGAGCACAGAGGGGTTCCTTCCATTACATTTATCTGTGTCTCTCTTTTCCCAGTTACCAGCTGTGGATCAGTGCTAGTTCCCTGGTTAGGAAAGAAGATTCTTCTCTTTTGGTTCAGTTTTGAGAAACATCCTTCTGTCTGCAGCCTGAGTCTCCCAGCCATCTCCTCTCTTTCTACTCTGGTTCTCCCTCTTTCCTTTCTTCTTCCTTTTTCTCCCTTTGATCCAGCCTGTCCCTCCATGGGTTTTACTTCTCCATTCTCCTTTCCATAGACTTTCTGTCAGTTTGCTTGTCCTCCTTGATCCCTCCCCACCTTTCATCCCTTATTCTGTTCCCTTTGTCTGCACCAAAACCCTTGGAGTCTGGAAGGGGAAGTTGACTAACTCCTCTCTCTCTCTCTCTCTCTTTTTTTTTTCCTCTTTCTTTCAGCTGCCTTCTTAGTTCTCGGCTGGATGTGGCCCTTTGCAGGTAAGAATTAGAAGTTCATTTCTGGAGCCAGGACCCCAAGGTGGGATGGAAGTCCAAAGTAGTCCAAAGAGGTCCTAAAAATGGGGACTTTTTATAGGGTGGATTTTACCTACAGGCTATGCTATGCTCGGTGAGAACAAAGGAATTTTGGAGCTGGACAAAGGAGTTGGAAAAGGTCAGGTTTTGCATGAGCTTAACGCTGGATGACAATAGTATGGCCAGTACACTGATGGCCTGACATAAAGGAATGGCTCAGCTCTTGGCCGTGCAGCTTTGTGTAGATACGCGCCAAGCAAAGCCGGTTTGCAGGGAGGTTTTTCCCTAAAGCATCGGAGAGGTTTAAGTTGCCTGCCTGAATGAGGTTTTGGAATGTACAACCATTAACGGCTGCGTCTAATACGTGCTTGTCCGGTGGACCTCTGCAAACACATGGAGTAGGGTGGCAGAGAAAGGTCAAGCAAAGGCCAAATTATTTGATATCAAAAGGATATCTAGGGCTCTCACCAGACATATCATAACCGTGATAACAGTCCTTAGACTTCAGGTTTTGGCCCTGCCCAGTCAACACTAACCCCAAGTGCAGAATGATGTAATGTCATTCCCAATGGCGATCAAAGAGGGACAATGGTGTATATGGTCTAGCACTGAAAATGAAACCCAAAAGCCACAGGACCAAAGGCCAAGGGAAAAAGGCTCTTGAGACCTTGAGTTGCTTAGGACTGCTGTTTCCTTAGTAGGCTATAAAGGTGTTACTGTTAGCATACTACCATTTCTGGGATTAATTAAATGGAAGCAGTTCACCATAACAAGCCCAAGGAGTACCTTGTTTTCTGAGTCAGGGTGGCTGTCAACAGCTGTTGTTTTTTGACCCCTATGTGTAGGTCTGTTCAGTAATACTGTTTTAGTCCATAACTCATTAATTCCATTCTTTTATGCCAACGGAGGCCAACATGTACCCTCAGCAATCCAGGTGTTCAACACCAAGATCTTACCACAAATGCTACATGGAGCACAAGTGTGTGTTTCTAGCAATGTTACGGCTTTAGAAACAAAATTTTTGAGAACTGGTCTTTACTTCCCAAGATGTGTGTCAAATGTACTTGTATGGCTAGAGAGTGGTCAACTTTCTGTTGCATCTCAGATATGGGTTTACAAGTTAAATTTTGGGTTAAAAAATGTTATTCATGCCGAAAGGCCTGGCCTCTCTGACGCTAAGTGATCCTTTTCAGACAAGGTGGAAAAAGACAATTGAAGAGAAACTGTTAAGGGTAGGATTCTCACAAAATGCCATTCTTGCCATAGATTATGTGAAAGCAAAAGAAACTGTATGTGATGATGGGGCTTCCCATTATCTAGACTTAGCTAAAGGGGGACACTTCCCTCTTCAGGTAAACCAAGGGTTAATGAGGTGTTGGGGATTAGATTACATTTTAGTGTGGGTCAGCATCATAGCTCATGTGGGTCAGCATCATAGGTCATGTGGGTCAGCATCATAGGTCACAGGGTAAGAACTGACCAATCAAAAGGTAAGAGATGAGCATCTTCAAGATGTTTCGAGATGCTTCCAGAGAGAAGTTATAAAACTTCTTGTGAGGCCATGTGGCCAAGGGAGATAACAAAGGGACAACAAAGAAACAACAAAGGAACAGCCAGTAGCAGGCTGTAGGCCTAGTCTCGCCTCCTGGCCCCTTCCTCTTAGAACATCTAAGCCTGAGAACCATCTGTGAGTACTAGACTAAAGTAGTTAGTCACGTTAGGGACTTTTCTGTTATTTTGGAGGCTGGCTGATCTAAAGAATGTATCTGTGCTTTTATATCCGTTTTTTTTTAACTACTTGTAACTAAGCGTGCCTGGGAGGGGGGAGCTTCCCATGTGTGTTAATTTGCCTTGTTCATTTGCATACCTTTAATAAATACTTTCTGTAAAAGACCCTGTTTTTCTCCTTCCCACGCCAACGCTAGATAGACTGGGGGAAAAGGAAGATCCTTAAGCTTAGGGATTGACATGACTGGACAGTATCCCACTGTACTGTCCAAGTGTCCAGAATTCAGTGGGTGGTGGCAGCAAAGATGAATTAACAGCTAAAATTAATCACGTACGGGAATGTACATTCCAGTTCACATACTGGAATTCTACATTTCATTATAACACTATACGTCAGCGTATTTGGGATATCGAATTGCAAAATTACATGAGTGCAGCTTCCATTTACCCAGCTTTTAAAGACAGTGGGCAGGCCCTTTGTCCTACTGATCATCTGATCCATTTAACTATTCCAAAATACTGGAAAGCAGTTACCCAGGCCACGTTCAAATTTTAAAGGAGCTACTCAAAGTCTTACACCTAACCTCCCAAATGGGTTCATAAGCTCAAATACTTCCTTTGTAGTTCCAACCAAACCCTGAGTGCATTTGCCACACCTCTGGCCTTGAGGCTACCTGATTCCACTGCCTCCCCTGTAGAAGATCAGCCGAGCCCTGTTTTGTTCTAAGCATGTTCTTTCACATTTTTTTTAAAATGGAATTATTCCCTGTCTCCAAGGGTATCTATGCCATTGAGGAAGGAAGAGAAAACAAAGCAACAAGCCACAGTCTTCAGCTGGAATTGTCAGATCAAATTAGGCTACAAACTGAGCTTTACCAGATCCGGAACCCCCAGACTGTCCCTTTCCAGAATAACCACAATTCTCTGATCTTTGAATATTCCTGGTGCTGGATTTTGCTGGATAAGTTTGTTGCTAAATCTATGGAACTTGCTGACAATGGAATTGAACACTTAGTTGTGCTTCTGAAGGGACAGATTTGTGCTGTGTAGTTTATGGAGAAAAAAAAATAAACGGTTTGATTAATCTTTGTCTTCAAGTGGAGATCAGCAGGAAAGGGCTTAAAGAACATACCATATTTTTTCCTTTTTCAGGTTCACAGGGAGCTCCTGAACTCTCCTTGTCCCCTCCTTTCAACATCTTTTCCAGGGGAGAGTGGATCTGGTTGGTTTGCAAAGCCCCTGAAGGACAGAAGGACTTGTTGTTCTACTTCTATCAACTGAAAGGAAATCAATGGGTTTTATATAAGGAGGAGAGAAAAAATTCTTTGCCAATCTCCACAACACACTTGAGGTCAAAGGAAGTTTTTGCTTGCTCTTACAAAGCAGAAGGCAACACAGGAAGAAGATCTGACCCTCTAAGGAGCACACAGGTTGTCTTCTCTATCACAGGTAAGTCTTTGCTTTTGTGATGAATGAATTCACCTGTCCACAAGGCTAGCCTTGTCATCTCAGAATTGTGTGCCTTTCTGGCAGCTGAGGGAATGTGGTGGAGGCGGGGAAGCTGAGGGACAGAATTCCCAGCTGCCTTGCTTGGTTCTGTAGGAGAAAAGGGAGTCATTCTATAACACATCTATGGTCCAAATTTACACACAATTCGTCCCACACCGCCTGAGTAACACGGGTGGCGGGGGGGGACGGCCTTTTGCCGCCCTCCCACGAGACGAGATCGTTTGCGGGGGCCAACGGGAGGAGGCAGGGCCGAGCATAGTATTTAGGGCTGCCCCGCCTCTCTCTCGGCCTCCCTTCGGATCCAGGCAACCCACCCTCCCTCCCGATGGTTTCAATGTAAAATAGCTGGTCGCTTCGGGGCGGGGTAGGAATTTTTTCCTCCCTATACAGGGGTTTTTTCGCCTACCCTACACTGCGCCTAGGGCGGGGTAATTGGCTTTACAGGGTGGTGTCTTAATTTGGTATTAATTAGGTCTCCACTGTCATACATATGGTCATCCAGGCCAGCATGGGGGGGGGTCTTAAGGTTCGGCGTGTACCTATGGCACCCCTTTTTGGGTGTAGGATAAATCCTATCCTTGAGGAGGGCCCTGGGATCACCCCACTTGCTATGCAGCGCGGGGTGGGCCTTGGGGCTCACCTTCCAGACAAGGGCTGGCCAAAAGTCATCATGCAACTTCAGCGGTTAGCTTTGGGGCCCGGTATTTCGCTCAACGGGCTACGGGAGATGGTTGGGAGCTGCCTCTTGGCCCTAGTCCGAAGATGCTGTTGACCCCCCCATCTCCTCAGGTCATAAAATGCAAGTTCAAGTTCATGGTCAAGTTCAGGTTCATGTTTAAGTTCACCCCTTTATGTTAATTAGGCATATTAATAAATTGCCCTAGTTCAACCCAAGCTCTGTCTGCGATCTCATTATTTCGTGGGTTGGGCGGCAAAGCAGTTTGGTTCTCATGGCTTCTGAAGAAATTTTGCTAGTGTGTTTCTGTGAGAGTTAGAGAAAATCTACCTACTGTTGATCAGTTTATTCCCTAACTGACAGGATTGTTTTCTCTCTGTTTTTGGACCCCCAGAGCAGCCTCTAGCTCCAACTCTTTCCCAGGATTCTCAACATGCTGTTCACCCCCAAGGAAAAGAAGTGGCCCTGATATGCTCAGCTCCTGAGGGGAGGGAAGTGGCAGGATACATCTTCTACAAGAAATCGCAAGGCAAAGCCCCTGAGGAGCAGATCCATACAAGAAATGGGCCTCATTTAGTATTATATGTGGATGAAAATACTAAGGGGGAGTACAGCTGTGCATATCACTGGAATTCCTACCAAGGGGGTGGAAGCCAGTCCCTGAGAAGCAATGTCATCTCCATAGATGTGAGAGGTGAGTGAGGTCTTGTCAGAGGCAGTACCTCCCCACTCCCAAGCTGTGTGCTTGGTCTTTCAGGGGGAGCACGAAACCATCCAACCCTGCTCTCCCAGCTTCGTGCCAATCAGAAGGTTCCTCCAGCTACAGGGACTGTGGCAAGTTCATCTTTATCTGGAAGAAGAACCAGTTGATGATGGAATGAATATTGCACTAGAGAAACTGGACCCTAGGCTGTTTCCCTTCTGCTCTGGCTTATCAGGCGGTGCTGCCTTTCAACCTTCTCTCCCTCTCCATGATAATAAACATCCAATGCTGAGGATGGAAGAAACTTTCCAAACCTAGGTAGAATCTGAAAAATTCACTTTTTGGTGTACAGCTCAGGGGGGTGAAAGCACAAAACCACTCCCTTATTTTGTTGGTGTCCAGCAGCAGGGCTTTATCGACCCCTGTGAGGGCTCCACAGATCCCTAGGGGTCTGCAGACCCCAGGTCAAGAACCACTGGTATACACTGTTCCCCAACAATCACTGAAAAAAATTAAAAAATTATCCCAGTCTTTTCTCAAGGGTTTCAATGAGCCATCTTTTAACAGAACAGTCAATTTGTCCATCTCTGCTAGATCCAGCAGCTTCAAAATCCAATCTTCTTGAGTTGGCATCTCTGGTTCCTTCCATTTCTTCTCAAAAAGTATTCCAGCTGCTATAATCATGTACAGTAAAATTTTCCTATCCTCTTTATTTAATTGTTCCTCTATTAGTCCCAATAAACACACCTCTGGAGTCAATTTCATCCTAAGTTTCAAAATCTCTTCTATCAGATAGTGTATCGTACACTAAAATTTCTTAATTTTCTCACAAGTCCAGGAAGAGTCACAATTGTGCTTCTGCATGACAGCAAGTATGGGAGCGCTGTGTGATTGGAGGTGCAAAACAGATTTTTTTCTCATTTTGCAAATACCGTGCGAGTGCAATGCTTTGCAATGGGATGGCAGCGGGACAGTGGCAACATCGTGCAGAAGCATGACTTGCCAACCACAGAAGCGGCACAGCAACATCCTGCAGAAAGGGCCATTGTTCATTCAGAGCTTCATTCCCTGTTGTTCTTCCAACAATCCAGCCATCCTTGTGGCTTATCAGTCATGGAAGTTAAACAATTCCTTCCATTCTCACTCACTAAGCTGCCATTACAGATTTAGTCTTTGGAAGCTAATAGTTTTAAAGACTCTTAGATCTTAGCTTTAATAAATTCAAAAGTTTTGTTTTCTAAGCACACCAAAAAATTTTAAAAGCTTGCTCCAAATAGACAGAGCTATGTAAATTACTCTTTTACCTTGCCACTTGTCTAGACACAGTTCATAAGCGGCACAAAAGCATTAAGGCCATGAACTGACCTCTGTGAGGTCTGGAAACCCCAAACTCCCAATTTCTAAGATAACCCCAACATTCTTAATTTCTTTCCTCTCCTCCTCTTCAAATATTCATGGTGCTGGATTTTGCCTGAGAAGATCTTTGCTAAATTTCTGGAACTTGCAGACACTAAAAATGAAAACCTAGGCCATTTCCGCACTAGACTGTTATAGCGCTATCATTCCACTTTCAACATCCGGCCGGCCCCTCCCTGAACGGCAAACCCAAGGATTCCATAGGATGTTGAAAGTGGAATGATAGCACTATAACAGTCTAGTGCAGAAATGGCCCTAGTTGTGCTCCTAAATAGAACAGACTTCTGCTGTGTAATTTATGGAGAAAAAGAGAAATAGCTTGGTTAACCTTTGTCTTCAAGGGGAAGATCAGCAGGAAAGGGCTAAGCCTTAGCCACTAAGGGGCATCTTTTTTTCATTTCTTAGGTTCACGTGCAGTTGTCCTTCTCCCAGCTCCTGAACTCTCTTTATCCCCTGCGTTCAGTACCTTTTCCAGAGGAGAGTGGATCCGGTTGGAATGCATAGTTCCAGCAGGAGAGACAGGATTGCAGTTCTACTTCTATCGTCAGGAAAAAGAAAATCAATGGCCTATATACAAGGAACAGAAAACAAATTATTTGCGGATCTCCACAAAAGACCTGAAGTCAAAGGAACTTTTTGTTTGCTCTTACCAAGGAAAAGATAACACAGGAAGGATTTCTGAATCTCCAAGGAGTAGACAGGTTGTCTTCTTTGTCATGGGTAAGTATCTGCTTTTGTAGTGAATGGATTCTCCTGTTCATTAGACTAGACTGGTCTGGAAGTTACAAATTTTTAAAAGGAGAACGTCTCAGACTTGTGTGACTTTCTGGCAGCTGGGGACATGTGGTGGTGGAAGGGAAGCTGAGGGACAGGATTCTCAGCTTCCCTGCTTGGTTCTGAAGGTGAAAAAGATATCATTCTGTAACACGTCTGCAGTCCAAATGTACACAAAAAGCGGTTTGGCTCTCATGGCTTCTCAAAGAAATTTGTTAGTGTGTCTCTATCAGAGCATGAGGAAATGTAACAGGAATTTTGAGACTCGGAGACCAAAAGAAGATAAGGAAAAAGATTTATTGGGCTTTGCGCACAGGCACTTGGCTGGAATACCTTCCAAAGAGCCAAGCCCCCTGTAACCAGCTTGCAAGACAGTTTTATAGGAACATAATACAAAGACATTTCTTCTTGCCCGCCCCTCTGAGGTTTTGCAATGTGTGCAATATTCCCTGACACCCTTACTTCTCCGATGTTTTCATTCCAGACAATATGTTATAGAACATTTCAGTGTTCAGGAACATTTCAGTGTATAGTGAAAGTACTCTGCATCCATAAACAAGAACTCACCACTATCTCTGCTAACGCAGCATGTGGAAATCCCTTGACTTGTGACACACTTTCAGATGATTCCTCATATTCCCTGCTATAATTATGAGCATATTGAGGCAAGCTAGACTAACCCTCTCCCGTGGCTGCTTCATTGATTTGGTACACTTTCAGGAGAATCTTTTCCAAACATTCTATAAACTTAACCATATTTTATAACTATATATGGGGTCTCTACTTCAGAAATCTCCCCAATGTTTGATCATTTTATTCTCTGACTACATTGATTTCTCATTTTCATTGCTGGGGGCCTCCAGAGTACCCTCCAGCTCCAACTCTTTCCCTGGATCCTCAGCAACCTTTTTTCATCCTGGGAGAGGAAGTCACCCTGATCTGTTCAGCTCCTGAGGGGCAAGACGTGGCAAGATACAGATTCTACAAGGATGAACAAGGCTGGAGCCTTTGGCAGCCATTCCATGAAGGGAAAAGGCCCCACGAAACATTCCCTGTGAGCGAAAAAGCAGCTGGGCAGTACCTTTGCACCTACTGGATTCTGTCCCAGGAAAGGCAGGAGTTCCAGTCCTTGAGAAGTAACAACATCTCCATAGCTGTGAGAGGTGAGTGAGGCCCTGTTTGTGATGGGATGACATTGCAATGCTCTTGCTAACTTTAGGGAAAGCAAAAACAGAAGGCAACCTGGAGATCATATGGGAGAGAAAGGAGACTTTTGTTGATTTTGATGATTTATATCCCAGCTATATCAGAAAAGGGAAAGAACTCAAGATGACTCATAATTAGGGGTGTTGAGATCTTGACTGTGGTGAGGTGGGATTTCCTTCTGCTTTGCTCCTTTTGTTTCCCCCTCTCCCTTTTTGTAATCTTGGCTTCTTTTCCAATTTTAGGGATTGCAGCTAGGGGAGCAGTCAGACATTTCCACAGAAAAACTTTTCCTTGTGATAGTTCCACAGTCTGTTTCTGGTGGTTGGTATAGACTGGTGTGGGAATTATGGGGTTCTCCCAATGTTGTTGTACTGCAGCTCCCATCATTCCCAGCTAGCATAGTTAATGGTAAGGAATTCTGAGTGATGCAGTTCAGTACCATCTAGACAATCACATGATTTCCCCCTTAGTATGTGTGTTTGTTAATGTTTATTTATGATCATTAATTAATGTTAGTATATGTGTTTGTTAATGTTTATTTATGATCATGGGAGGTACTGGTACCAGTCTACTCTGCTCTGGTTAGACCCCATCTTGAATCCTGTGTCCAGTTCTGGGCACCCCAATTCAAGAAGGATATTGACAAGCTGGAGCAAGTCCAGAGGAGGGCGACCAAAATGGTGAGGGGCGTGGAAGCCATGAAGCCCTATGAGGATAGACTTAGAGAGCTGGGTATGTTTAGTCTGCAGAAGAGAAGGTTAAGAGGGGACAGGATAGCCATGTTTAAATATTTGAAGGGATGCCATGGAGAGGAAGGAGAGGGCTTGTTTTCTGCTGCACCAGAGACCAGGACAAGGAGCAATGGATTCAAGCTGCAGGAAAGGAGAGTCCACCTGAACCTCAGGAAGAACTTCCTGACAGTCAGGGCTGTCCGGCAGTGGAATCTGCTCCCTCCATGGAGTGTGGTGGAGTCTCCTCCTTCTTTGGAGGTTTTTAAGCAGAGGCTGGATGGCCATGTGTTGGGAGTGCTTTGAGGGTGTTCCTGCATGGCAGGGGGTTGGACTGGATGGCCCCTGGGGTCTCTTCCAACTCTACATTTCTATGATTCTATTATTCTTTGCATTTTATCAGACAAATAACACTGTTACACTTAGACAAAGGGCCTTTCTGCACACACTGTTATAGTGCTATGATTCCACTTTCAACCTCCAGTGGAATTCTGGGGTTTGTAGTTTATTGAGGACAAAGAGCTCCCTGGCTGAGAATTGTAAAAGCCCCCCTCCCTGAACTGCAAACCTCAGGATTCCACAGGAGATTGAAAGCGGAATAATTGCACTAGAGCAGTGTAGTGCAGAAATGGCCAAAGACAGGTAGGACATGCAAAATGGGGGAAAAAGGGGGGGGGGGAAACAATAATAAAAACTCTCCTTTATCAGAAAAAACAATGGGCAGAGGCAACTTACAAACCATTTACTATTATCTCCCCATCTGTGTTTCAATTAAAAAAGCAAAAGTGATGTACCAGGAATCTACTAATTAAAGAGCCAAGACTGTTTTTGACCCCTTATTGGTGCTTAACCTAGTAAAAGCTGACAGACTTGGATTGGTGCTCTAGATTGCTTTTCCCTCTAAACAAAAAATAGCAATTGCGATTCATGCCTGCAACATATCTGAGGGAATAGTCCCCTTTGAGTATCTGGATTTTCTTTAAAACTGAATATCAAAACCTGAATGAGGAAATGATATAAATTCAGAGACAAGAACTAGTGTGGTGGTGTTTTAAGGTCTGAGGTTCAGGATGTTATTCGATGGCTGGGATAGAGCAGGAATGTTAACATCACGAAGCCCAGATACTTAAAATCATGATACTCTGTTACTGGTCATTCCATAGATGAAACAGGAGACCAATGTCAGACCTATAGTTCTCCTATAGTTCTCCAGGAAGCTGTCTGAGCTTCTGTCTCAATTCAAAACCACAGACCCATCTTAGAAATTCCTACTTACTTTGGTGGATGATTATTCTCCAGCTCCTCCTCTTGCTCCTGTGCTGAAAGTGGATCCTCCATCTAGAATTGTACAGGAGGGGGAGACCCTGCTTCTCACTTGTTCATCCAATGAGAACCACATGGAGAAAATTTTCCATTTCTACAAGGATGGAGCTGAGATGAACTCCACCAACCCAGGGTCTCTGAAGAACTCCAGAAGAGCTGGAGACGCCTCTTCCAATCTGTCTCTGAGCATCTCCCTACAAGCCCAGCTCAACCACACAGTGGAATTTGCTTGCAGGTATGAAGAAAGAATGAACAGCAGGTGGATCATGTCTCTGTGGAGCCAGAAGGTGAACATCACAGGTGAGTCTTTTGGGGGAGGGTGGCAGCAGTACTTCCTAGTGGATACGGATTTAGTCTCTGTTTTGTTTGAAAGCACAAAGAAGGTGGTAGAGATGAAGAGAAGAGAAAAGCTGGGGGCCCTCAGGGGCCTCTGACTGCTGTGCATTGGATTTTGCAAAGGAAGGGGAAATGGCTGGGGAATCTCTACTGGCTGGATTGTGGACCCCATCAGTTGAATTCTACCCTTATTGTGAGGGATCCCAGTTCCAGCCTTAAATATGGCTTCTTCTGTTTTCATATTCACACTGTGGTGGTCACCTGGCTCTCACCTTTGCCTATATTCATGAACAGTGAAGATTTTTGCTTCTCTATGAATGGGACAATGAACCCACTCCTAGTTTTAGTTCAAATTTTAAAGGAACTTTCCAAGCTGCTGGATTCTATCCTCTGTATGTCCCACAGTGCCTTTAAAGTTTAAATTAGGTTCACTTCTCCATTGATATGGTATCCATCAGCTGCTACTAGATCATCACACAGGTGAGAGGAAGGCAACTTAAGGAAATATGTATTTTTTTTCTTATTTCATTCTTTTTAATGCATGCTAGAATTAGTCATTTCAAATGTTTTCTCCCATTAAGTGAGATTACAGATGTTTTCAAGGTTTTTTTACATTATTATATGCACAAAGTGTGCAAAACAAGGGATTTTATTGTACAGAACCCCATGTTTTCACTTGAAATTCAAGTTCTCTTTTTGCACAAATGAATTTTACTGCCCCCAGCCCCCCCCAAACCCACGAAGTGTGAAAAGTCTGAAGACAGTTCCTCATTTTCTCCGTGGGCTATCTCACTCCATTGAGACATGAGGGCATGAAAGTGTAGTTCTGATATTCCATCTATAGAAGGGAGACAGAGACTAATACAGTTCTCCCCTGCTTTGGAACCTCTCTATAAAAATCTTATCCAAGTTACCTTCTGGAAATGATACAGGAAGTTCCTTTTTTTCTGGAAAAGGAACTGGAGCCATGACTTGGTGAGGTATTTTAAGAGCTAAATTAAGTATTTTGGAAGAATAAATTAATGTACTGAAAGTATTATTACTTATCTATCCTGAATCTTCAAGAAGAGGGTAGACTTTAAGAAAAACAACCCCTGGGGAACAGTAAACATTCTGCCAACTCTTTTATTTTACCAGTTGCCAGTTCAATACAAAATTCATCCACGGCATGGTTGGCTCTTCTATTGGTGATCCCGTTGATGATTCTCTTCACTTTCTACTTCAGAAAAAAGAGCTGTGGTAAGTGATGGAACCTCTCTTCCTGTTCTTAATAAAATTCCCAGGGATCCCAAAGTTACTCAATTCAGTCCTCTGGGCTGGATTTCAGATGAATTGGCCAAACAGTAGACAATGGGGATGACATTACAGTTCCATTTCCACCTACTTGTCTTCTCTTTCTCTTTGAAAGTATCAAAATATCATCAAGAACGTCAGCCAGGAGAAGACCAGGAGAATGCGGAGGAACCTCAAATGCTGGAATCCAAAGTGCTAACAGATGGAGACTTACAGGTAGCCATGGGCAAAGCAATTAGCTTGACTTTCTGTAAGATTGTAGCCTCCCATTCCTGCACCAATTTGTAATTATTTTTCAGTCCAGACCTCCATATGAAATTTCATATAATTTTATGTGGATTTTTTGGCATTCAGTATTGCAGATTTTCAGGGATGTATTTCTCCCCAACTGGGACATTTTTGTGAGCAATTTCCCTTCTCAACTCATGTCTTTATGGAGGCGTAAAACTGACCCCTTCTGTCCATTTTATGGAGATGTGGTGTTGGTGCAGATTGGAAATTATGAAGAACAAACACAAATGCATTCTCAAACACTGATTACATAACTTTGTGAAAAAGAATTCTGTCTGCAGGGCCTGGTGATGAGTGCTAATAGACCTTCCATGTTTAATGGCAGTCTATGTTTTTATTTTTTTAGTGCTGGAGACAAATGAAAGGGAGTTGTTATGGTATATCTATGAAGTTCTAGGGGGCCTCCCTTTTCTTTCTGATGAGTTAAACATTTTTTAAAAAACTGGACTGGAACAGCACCCAGCTATTAGTGGAGCTCTGTGTTTACTTTACCCATATTGTCGATGGTGCTTTTGTCTACATATGCAAATAAAATTCTCAGAGCCCCCTGACTTTATACAATGAGAAATACACCGTTCAAGTTTGTAAATATGCTCTAAAAAAAACTTGACAGCACTTGTTCACCGTGGGTTCCTCCAGGGCCACCTTGTGGTTTTATCTCTGGCAGTTAGTGGCTTCCACGGCAGGGATGCAAATTATTCTGCTGCAGGACTTTAAATGAGCTATCCAAAATTCTTAGTGTTATGCATAGATTCATCTCTGTTCTTAAGATTCAGCACTATGGATAGCTCCTTGCAGTTCTAGTGGTAAGATTCAGTAAAGTCCTCTCCAACCCGGTAGTAAACAAGCTCCCTGATATACAGAGACCCTCAGGAAGCTCAAACAGGAAGGACGACTAGAGTGTAGATGGTGGAAAACTCAATTTTTATGTGACAAGAAAACATATAAAGAACGTCTTTGTTCCTATAGAGTGGCAATATGTGCAGCTAAGAAAGCTTTCTTCTCTGCATGGATTGCATCTGCAAATTCATATCCAGCTGAGCTATTCAGGGTGGTGAGAGGTCTAACTCGGGCACCCTCTCCCCTGAAGTCAGTTTTAGAGCCTTTAGTAGCTCTCTATGATGCCTCTAATGATTATTTTGCAGATAAAAATCTCTTGCATAAGAGCCAACTTAGATGCTATTGTTGGAGCAGAAGTTGATAGTGAGGTTTCCAGCAACTCTGTCAGTGGGATTATGCTGGATCAGTTGGTGAGTACAGCTGATGTGGACAAGCTGCTGGGTCAAGTAAGGAAGATGCTTTCTCAAACGCTGTCCATCTTTGCTGGTCGTCTAGGGAAGAGATGTAATTAGATTTCAAATACAATATATTATTAATGCATCACTCAGGGAGGGGAACTTTCCATCTTGTTTAAAAGTGGCAGTGGTTAGACCACTCCTGAAAAAGCCTTCCCTAGATCTCCTGGACCTTAACAATTATCGACCAGTTTCTAACCTTCCATTTTTGGGCATGGTGATCGAGAAGGCAGTTGCCTTCCAGTTCCAGGTAGTCTTGGTGATACACACTTCCTTGACCCATTTCAAACTGGTTTCAGGGCAGGATATGGAATTGAGACTGCTGTGGTCACGTTAGTGGACGATCTCTGTCTTAGCATTGACGGGGGAATGTCTCCCTGTTGGTGCTTTTAGACCTCTTAGCAGTGTTGGATACCATCGACCGTGATATCCTTCTGGAATGCCTGGCAGGGTTGGGAATCAGAGGCACTGTGTTGCAATGATTCCAATCTTACCTCTCAGGTGGGTTCCAAGTGGTGGTGCTTGAGGATACCTGCTCCTCAAAAGAAAGGAGCTATTATATGGCATGACACAAGGCGCCATTCTATCCCCAATCCTTTTTAACATGAAACTTTTGGGAGAGATTATCTGGAGGCATGGGGGGGTGCTATCAGTATGCTTGGGGTAAATATAGTTCTCCATGCTTTCAAAAACAGCTTCTGCTAAGGATAGTGGGTCTCCTCTGAATGAATGCTTGAAGGAGGTAATGGGCTGGGTGAAGAAAAACAAATTGAAACTGAATCCTGACAAGAGGTGCTTACTATCAAGGGTCCTAATCTGAGGTTGGAGGTGTGTCAACCAGTCCTGGATGGGTCACACTTCCCCTAAAAGACTATGTTCAAAGCTTGGGAATGCTCCTGGATCTGTCCCTCCAAATGTCAACTCAGATAGATGTAACAGTCAAGAGTGTCTATTATCAGCTTTGGCTGATATGCCAACTACACCTCTTCCTAGAATTGGATGACCTAAAGTTGGTAGTGCACATGCTGGTAACCTTAAGGTTGGACTCCTGCAATGCACTGTACATTGGACTACCTTTGTACCAAGTTTGGAAACTCCAGCTGGTCCAAAATATGACAGCCAATTGATTATAGGTACAGCAAGGAGTGAACATATCACACCAATATTAAAATCTCTCCACTGGCTGCCAGTTAGTTTCCGGGCAAAGTACAAAGTGTTGGTTATTACCTTTAAAGCCCTACATGGGTTGGATCCAAGTTACCTGCAGGATCACCTCCTCCCATACACTCAGGTCCTCTGGGGGCCATTCACTTAAGCCAGCCAGGACTAGACTGGCAATGGTCAACCAGAGGACCTTCAGGTTGGCTGTCTCTAGACTGTGGAATGACCTGCCAGAAGAGATTGGACAACAAAATATGCTGCCCAAATTCAAAAAAAAAGTACTAAAGGCCTATCTCTTCCGGCAGATCTAGCCAGTCTATTTTTAATTATACTTTTAATTGTACTTTTAACTGTACTTGTACTTTTAACTGTACTTTTAATTATGATATACTTTGGATAGCTTCTTGATGTCCTGTTGATAAAGTTCAGCATTCTGCTCACAAATGTTCTAATCATAATGTTCAACACTTTGGAAGAATCCTTAAAGGCCTACTGATAAAGTTCAGCACTTTTGCCAACTCCTCAAAGTCCTCTGTATAAGGCTCAGCACTTTGGATAGTGCTTCAAAGTTTTACTCATAAGATTCAGCACCTTGCATAGCTCATTAAAGTCCTGTTCTTAAGGTCCACACTTTGGATAGCTCAGGAAAGTCCTAATCATAATGTTCAGCATTTAGATAGCTCCTTAGGTGAAATATATGGAATACTTGATTGTGGTGGCAAGAATATTGAATGGAAAGAAGTGGAAAGATCCTATGGTCCCACCTCAGGAAGATTGGGTGATGAATACTAGACCTGGTGGAGATGGAGAAACTGTCAACACATTTAAGAGATGAATCTCTTATGGAATACAAAAGACATTGGGAAAGGGTTATAATGCTTTAGAGATCATTTAGTGGTATATAAGTATTAAGAGGTTTGATGCATTGTATGTTTAGAATAACTAGAGTAGAACTTTATGATTTTATGATATTACAAAAATTTATATTTGCTGGGAATTATTCAGTGTTAATGAACAAAGGATTAACTGCTGTTGTCTACAAAGTATATTTAATGACAACAGAGAAAGTATATATAAGGGTTGCATATTTGGTTCTTTGACAAATGAAAAGCCAAACATGTAACTGTGTCCTGTTTTTATGTTTATTTTCCCCCCTGCCTTTGATATGTCTTTCTTATAGGTGAAATTAGGAGTAGTTGTGTAGTTTAGTTTTGTATATATATTGTGTGTGTATGTTTGTATTAGTAGTTAATTAGTTTAGGTTAGTATTTTTCCTCATATGTAGTTTTATAGATATAGATATAGATATATATTTAAATGCACGTGGATAAAAAATATTTAAAAATCCTAATGATAAAGTTCAGCACTTTGGATAGCTCTATTAAAGTCCTATTTGTAAGATTTGGCATTGACCTAGAAGCTTCCAGCCACCCCTGGTCTCAGCAACTTCATCCTCAACTTCTCTTTGCCTCTGCAGGGTTCTGAGGTGACCTATGCCCATCTTACCTTCACTTCTGCTCCTTCTCATCCGGGACCTGAGATGGAGAGTGGAGTCCCACTGGTGAAAGAGAAGGAAGTAACATACAGCGAAATTCTGTTTCGACCCATCAACAGAGCAGCAAAATAAAATGAGATTTTAGTAGAAAGAAACTGCCCCATGGGATGTCATGATGTTGCTAACCCAACCCAGGCCATTGCTTCAGAGCAAATGAAGTCCATTGGTGCCTCCAGGAGAAGAAAAGAATGTATCCTCATCCATGTTATGTGGATCTGCCTATATTGCTCAATTATTAGAAGATCTGTAGAGTTGTCTTATAACCATAGGCGGGATGAAACCCTTGGGTAACGTCCCTTAAAATATTTGCACCAGTGTAGGTCATCAACATCATTGTAGCCTGGGTTTCACATTCTCCCACACGTGCAGGCTTTAAAAATCTCAAGTTTTCTCTCATCTTATTTAAGAAAAATTGTGCCATTTTTAAAAAAAAACGTTTCATTGAAAAAATCAAAACAAAAAGCAGATGTGCGTGGTTTAAAACTGTTTTCCATATTTTTAAACCTATTAATTGGTTCCTATAATGACTTTAGTCTATTTAAACTATTTGTATAGTTTTATCTGAAAGATAAAAGGTATATCTGAAATACTACTTCGTCCCATACGAGTCTGTCTGAAATTTGACATCTTCAGAGGAGTCCTTGTTGTGTGTTCCAACATCTCATGAGGTTAGATTGATGGGTACATATAATAGGGCTTTCTATGCAGTACCTTGAGTGTGGAATTCCCTCCACAAGGAAGTTAGGCTGGTCTCTCTTATAAACTTTCGGTAGGCAGCCCAAACAGTGCTTTTCCACATGGCATATAGCGTCTGAAATTGCAGTTTTAACTATTCCCAAACTGGATCCTACGATTTATTTTTTTAGATTGCTTTTAGTAATTTTTAAAGTGGGTTTCTATGTCTTCTAAAAATGTTTTTATCTTTGTATTGTTTTAATTGCTTTTTATTTGTTCATGGCCTTAGGAGCCCTTGTGGGTTGGGAAAGGATAAAGAGATACTATGAATGGATGGATGGATGGATGGATGGATGGATGGATAAATAAATAAATAAATAAATAAATGTTAAATTGTCTTAAATGTCTTCCACTGATTTTACTTGTAGCCTGGGTTTCCATGGTGCAGTGCAGGAAAGAAATAATTTTTTTAAGGAACAGGTGAGGGGGTGCTGTAACTGAACTGTTTTTTAATAATTTTTTTATCTTTTCAAATTGCATTTTATTATTTTAATTTGAGTTTTGAATTGTTTTAATGCTGTGAATAATTTAATTCTATGTTCATGTTCACTTTTTGTACCTTTTTAATTGTACTGTTCTTTTAAATTGTGAGACATGTGCATCTCCATTTTGGGGGGAAAGCAGGAGACAAGTAAATATGACTATAAATTCTGTTTTAAAAGCCTATCAGAATAAAAGGTTCTAGCTTGCCAATGGAATGATACTAGGGATGGGGCCATTCTGCAAACTACTAAAGCAGAAGAACTTTGAATTTGCCAATAAACCTGAGAAGTGACTTTCTTATGAGACAGGAAAGAATATAGAAAAATGTCATAAAGATCAGAAGGGGAATCATTTTGTAATGGATAATTTGATAATATTAAAAGCCTTTGAGGAATATTAGATACATATATGTGATGGGCAATGAGAAAATCTTAGATATGGAAGACTACTAGGATAAATTCCAATTGGATAAACAACATTTAGAACAAAAGCAAAGTTTGAGTGGGTCCACGACAACTATGGAACTTATTGAAGCAAATAAAAAGATTAAATCTAGAAAAGTGCTGGGCCTAGATGTACTATCAGCAGCATATTACAAGAATTTTGCAGATGAGCTACTTCAACCATTAAAAATGCTGTGTGATGCGTTATTAGAGCCAAGGTGGATGCCAGATTCTTAGAAAAATTCCTAAATTGCAGTGATTCACACAGAAAATACAGACGAGACATCTGCCATACAAGATGTTCTCACACCATCTTCAAAGGCAGCCCCATGTAGAGTATTTTCAGTAGTCTAGCATGTTGTTAGTTCATCACTAGCAGAAGCTTCCAAACTAACTGCAGGCCATTGAAACCCACAGATACTCTGGTATCCAGAAGAATTCACCTCCTCTGTGAAGGCTGAGTGCACAGCTTGGTGGCAGGGCAGAAAGAAGTTCAGTGTAGACGACATCAGTTTCCAGGTGTGCCTTTCTTCAGCTGTGGCCCCCCAACAGGACAGGGAAGGCAAGTTGGATCCCTAACTGGAGAGAGAAGGCAATGCCATCCAGCTCAAGTCTCACACCTCCATCTGGATCAGCAGGATCATTCTCCTCCCTGCTTCCTTCACTTTCATAAGAATTGTTCTCAATTTATTCTGGACTTAGAATCATAGAATCCTAGAGTTGGAAGAGACCCCAGGGGCCATCCAGTCCACCCCCTGCTATGCAGGAACACACATCAAAGCATTCCCAATAGATGCCCATCCAGCCTCTGCTTAAAAACCTCCAAAGAAGGAGATTCCACCACACTCCGAGGCAGCATATTCCACTGCCGGACAGCTCTAACCATCTGGAAGTTCTTCCTGAGGTTCAGGTGGAATCTCCTTTCCTGCAGCTTGAATCCACTGTTCCTTGTCCTAGTCTCTGGCCCACTCCCTCCTCGACATGAAATCCCACTCCCTCCTCGACATGAAATCCCTTCAAATATTTAAACATGGCTATCATGTCCCCTTTTAACCTTCTCTTCTGCAGACTAAACATCCCCAGCTTCCAAAGCCATTCCTCATAGGGCATGACTTCCAGACCCTTCACCATTTTGGTCGCCCTCCTCTGGACATGTTCCACCTTGTCAATATCCTTCTTGAATTGAGGTGCCCAGAACTGGGCACAGGATTCCAAAGGGGGCCTAACCAGCTGTTAGCTGACTACTACTACTACTACTATTATTATCATTATTATTATCATCATCATTACCATTATCATCATTATTATTATTATTATTTTATTTCTATCCCGCCTCTCCCCATGGATCGAGGAGGAGAACAACAACAATACATTAATTACATTAAAAAACATTAAAAAAAATACCCAATCCTCCCCACCCACCAACCCATCTAAAACCAACCCCCTAAAACACACAACAATTAACAATTAACAACAATCAACTGACTATTAAAAGAACAGCAAGACAGTTGGTGGGAGGAGGTGGAAGTACTAGTCTGGGAAGGCCCGTTGGAAGAGAGCAGTCTTGACTTTTTTAAAGCAGTCAAGACTGGTAGTATGCCAGTGATTAACCTTAGCTGATTAACCTCAGAAACTAAATGCTTATTGCAAAATGAAGGGGAAATGACACTGTTCCATGTGTAGTCTGGCTTGTAGACTCGATTCCCTTCCTAGATCAAGTTTCTCACTTGGCTTTCTGAATGCAATGATCTCTGGGAATGGATGAAGGAATGTTTCTTTCTGGCTGGGCCTTTCTATCTTCCTCTCAAGCCAGATGTCTAACTTTCTGGGGTCATCTGGGGCACCTGAGTTGCATACAGACACAGAAACAGAATTGCACTTTGTACCTTTCAGTATAGCTCAGTTCCTAGAGCCCTCCTCTCTATATTTGGGAGTAGAGAAACCCTGCTGCAGGCCTGTATTAAGAGGCTTCCCAGGAACCAAGATATAACCCTGTCGAATAAGCCTTTTACTGCTACCAGCATGAATAGGGGAGATTTTACTCCTGGTTTAGATGGTTGATTTTGCAGAGAGCTAGGAACTCATGTTGAGATTCCAGTTAAGACTCCACACAAGGATGAGCACAACAGATTTATTATTTCCTTTCTTGCCTCTGACTCCACAGGGCCAAAATTGTCCTCTCTCATGCAAGTGCTTTTGAGGACAAAAGGAAGGAACAGAAAGTTTGGATGTGATTAGCCATGCTTCATGGCTTTAAATTAATCCTGTGGTGAGGACCAAGGTTTACACACTATACTGAGCTGTGTATTTTACTGGGACCTTGGGATGTATGACTTTAGAGGAAGTGGGTCTGGAGACACTTCCTCTAAAACCCGGTTCCTCTCTTGATCTTTGCTGTGAGATCAACTGCCACAAATCATAAAGCTTGGGGAGGAAAATTCACCATCTGTCTCTCTGGGGATAGAAAGCCAGGCTGTGGTGTACCTGTACAACCACCTGAGGGACCTTCAAAAGATCCTGTCTGAGAACGGAGGTCTTTGCTCTGGTGACAGGTTTAGGATCTCTCTCTTCGCTCTGCCCATCTCTGATCTGAAACTTAATATCCACTTGCATTTCTTAACAGGTCCTGGACTGCTTTCACCCTGTCTTCTTTTCTTTCCTTATTTATGTACATCCTTCTCAGGACAGGAGAGTCTTTTCTTTCCTAAAGCTTTATGATTTGTGGCAGTTTTCTTGAACTGTACAGCTACTAGTGTATGTGCATGCATGTGAATAATGTCTAGAATTCTTTTTCTCTGCATACAACAGCAGATGAAAATCAGAAATCCAGGAGGTGAATAATGGGATCTGGAGATAAGATTTCCCAATGCTAGTGAGGCTGATAAATCTGCTTTGGGTTTAATCTAGACTTTAAAGAAGCTATCCAAGGTGCTGAACCTACTTGGAGAAGAAGGTTCATAATCCTGGGTTCACAGCCTCTGTGGCCTGGAAGCCGCTCATTGACAATGTTCTCATCCTAGGCCTTTAGCCAAGAGGATTCCTCATTATGGGCCTGGAAACCCTTCCCTGTGAAGAGCAGCTTAGGGAGTTGGGTATGTTGAGCCTGGAGAAGAAACGATTAAGAGGGAAGATGATAGCCATGTTTAAATATTTTAAAAGATGTCATATGCAAGGTGGGGAAAGCTTGCTTTCTGGTGCTCAAGAGTCAAAGACATGAAGCAATGGATTTGAACTACAGATAAAAAGATTCCACCTAAACATTAGGAAGAACTTCCTGATGGTGATGTTACCCCAAAATGTGAGTGACTCAGAGGTCCACCCATGATGCCAGTACCTCCATGAAACAGTGGGGAATATTAGCTCAAAGAGGAGGCTTGTGAGAGGAGGGTAACTTTATGAAATCATTTACACCTATGTTTACCAGTACTAGTGCAGGGAAGAACCAGCCAGAGATCCAAAAATAAGCTTGATCGTATTTTATTGGGTGAATTGCAATCACACACACAAGATCTAAGCAGTCACGTAATCACATAAGGCTAACTTAAGGAAAAGGGAGGAAAGTTTTGGATAATGAGACAGGTGTGGAGACAAAAGGGAAACTTGCTTGGTCAGAGGGAGAGGGTTTTAGACAATCAGCCATCTTGTACAAATCTCCCAGATTCTATTGTCTCTTGAAGGTTGAGTCATCAGAGGCTAGCAGCAAGTCCATTATCACTGGAGTTTCCTGGTAATTTCCTGACTATGTACAAAAAGGATAAACACCAATGGAATTCATTTGCCCTGAAGCAATGGCTTGGGTTGGGTTAGCAACATCAAGACATCCCAGGCGACAGCTTCTTTAACCACAATCTCTATTTTGCTGCTCTGTTGACGCGTTGAAACAGAATCTCGCTGTACATTACTCCCTTTTCTTTCACCAAAGGGACTCCACTCTCCATCACTGGTCCAGAATAAGCAGAAGCAGAATGGAAGGTGAGATGGGCGTAGGTCACCTCAGAACCCTGCAGAGGCAAAGAGAACGTGGAGGTGAAATTGTTCAGACTCAGGGGGCTGGAAGGCCCCAAGTCAGTGCTGAATGTTATCAACAGTACTTTGAGGAGCTATCTAAAGTGCTGAATTTTATCAATAGGACTTTAATGGAGTTGTCCAAACTGCTGAATCTTATCAATAGGACTGTTAAGGAGCTAACTGGAGTGCTGAACCTTATAAAATAGAACTTTAAGGAGCCATCCAAAGTGCTGCACTTGGGTTTTAAGGTGCTATCCAAAGTGCTGAACACTGTAACTAGGACATTTGTGAGCTATCCAGATATGACATATGATATGAGGATAATGACCTCCTGTTGCTTCTTTCCAATATTAAATATTCAAAGATAGACTGCCCTAAACATGGAAGGTCCATTTGCACTCCTCACTAGTATCTGCAGAGAGAATTCTCTTGCAAATGTGGGTAATCAACATGTGAGGGTGGATGTCTGCTTGCTCTTCATGACATCTGACCTAATGAATGCATTGCACCAACATCATGTCTCCATAAAATGGACACAAGGCTTTATGCCTCCATAAAGAAATGGATTAAGGAGGGAAACTGTTCACAAAAATGTCCCAGTTAGGAAGAAACACATCCCTGAGTGCCTGCAATTATGAGTGCCAAAAGCATACACAAAAATTATATAAATTTTCATATAGATCGGTTGGACTGAAAACTAATTAAAATTGGTTTGTAATTGGGAAGCTACAGTCTTACAGAAAGACAAACCAACAGCCCTGTTTGTGGCTACCTGTAAGTCTCCTTCTGTTGGTGCTTTGGATTCCAGCATTTGAAGTTTCTCTCTATTCTCCCGGTTTCCTCCTGGCCCACATTCTTGCTGAGATGTTGATGCTTTCAAAAAGAAAAGAAAAACAAGTGGGTGGAAATGTCATCTGTATTGTCATCTTCATTGGTTATTAGGTGACAAATTCACTTGAAATCCAGGGCAGAGGATTAACCCTCAGGATCTTTATTAAAACGATGAAAAGAGGAACGCACACCCCCAAGCTCCCTCACATACCACAGTTCTTTCTCCTGTAGCAGAAGATGAAGAGAAACATCAATGGGATCAGAAACAGAAGAGCCAACCATGCCATGGATGACTTTTGTGTGGAACTGAAAACTGGTAAAGAAAAGAGCAGGCAGAATGTTTACTGTTTCCCAGGAGTTGCTTTTCTTAAAGTTTACCCTTTTCTTGAAGATCTGGGATGGATGAGTAACAATACTTTCAATTAAGTAAAGCATTCTTTAAAAATCATTAAGCTCTTGAATATCCACCAAGAGGTCATGCCTCCAGTCCCTTCTCCGGTAAGAAGGATCCCCCTGGATCATATTTTATAGAGAGGTTGTCAAAAGCTGAAGTCTAAGAACTGGACAGAACTGCATCACTCTCTATCTCCATTCTGTAGATGTAATGAATACTTGTTCACTTCTACCCTCTTGGTGTCTCAACAGAGCCAAAGATGTGAATTTTTCACACTTTAAGGGTGTTTTGCTTTTGTTCTTTTTTTTTTCCCTAGTGGAAAATTCATTTGTGCAAAAAAAAAAAAACTGCACCTTGTACTTGAGCTGAAAAGTTGGGGTTTGTACAAAAATCTCCCTTCATTTTGCACATTTTATACATACAAGAATTGAAAGCTCATTGAAAATGGGATCATCCAGATTGATGGAGTCCACAGTGCAGCCTTTGTCCCTTCTTTTGAAATACCCCAGTGTAGCAGTCAGTGGCACCTGAGGGGGCCCAGCTTTCCTCCTCCCTTTGTTCACACCAAGTTCCTTGTGATTTCAAACAAAACACAACAGATCATCCCAGTTCAAAATAAACCCTCATTCACCAGGTAGTACTGCTGACACCCTCTTCGAAAGGACTCACCTGTGATGTTCACCTTGTTGCTCCACAAAGACATGATCCACCTGCTGTCCATTCTCTCCTCATACCTGCAAGCAAATTCCCCCATGTGGTTGGGCTGAGCCTGTAGGGAGATGCTGAAAGACACAACAGAAGAGGCATCTCCAGTTCCTCCGGAGCTCTTCAGGGACCCTTGGTTGAGGGAGTTCATCTCAGCTCCTTCCTTGTAGAAATGGAAATTTTTCTCTGTGTGGTTCCCAGTGAAGGAACAATTGAGAATCAGGGTCTCCCCTTCCTGTAGGACTCCAGATGGAGGATCCACTTTCAGCACTGGAGCAAAAGGACAACCTGGAGAACAATCACCCACAAAAGATAAGGAGAGAATTCTAAGGTGGCTCTGTGGTTATGAATGTGGAGTACTGAACAGGAAGCCATGCCTCCATCAAACAACTTCGTAGAGAAGTGTGGATCCTGCACTGGTATCCTGTTTCTCCAGTAGCTAGTTGAGGTGACCATTTATGGAATGTTGTGATTTTAGGGATCCCATCATTGTACAGTTGACATTCTCACTCATCCCAGCCATCCAATAAAATCCAGAAACTGAGACTTTACAATAGCTAGGGGTGCTTCCACCACATTAGTTCTTTTCTCTGAATTTTTATCCTTTCTTCACTTGGGTTTTCACATACAGTTTTACAGAAAATCCAGATTCCCAAAGCAGACTATTCCTCCAGATATTTTGCAACTGTGATTTATGGTAACTCTTTTTTGTTAAGGGGGAAAAATACTCTGGACTTGCACACTAAGCCTATCAGTTCTTATCAGCTAAAGCACTTAGAAGGACTTAAAAGCAGCCTTTAATTGGTAGATTCCTGGCTCACCACTTTCACTTCTTCAATTGAAACATAGATGGTGAGATAATGAGAAACTGTCCCTTAGTGAGCTCTGTCTGTTGTTCTTTTCTGGGAAAGGAGGATTTTAATTACTGCTTTCTTTTCCTATTTTGCATGTCCTGTCTGCCTTTGTCTAAGCAAAACCATGTTATTTTGTGCAAGAAAATGTCACATATATGTAAACATACATAAGCACAATCAGAACAGAACACTAACAAAAGCCCATAGTAAAGTGGGAATCACTCCACCCTCCAGATGACATTGGACTGCATCACCCAGAATTCGTTAGCATTGATTAGGCACATTAGGACTGACAATATTTGGAGGGCCCCCTTATTTCCTCCCCATGCTCTATCCACCACCTGAAACAGAAAGTGAAACTATCTCATGGAGAGCCTTTTTCCTACTACTCTTACTTATTACTTCCACAGCTGCAATCCATAAAGCCATAAAGTCAGAAAAGGAGCCAAGAACGGGGGGGGAGGAGAGGCAAAGAAGCAAAGAAAAAAGGAAATTCCACTCCACCCCAGTAAAGATCTTCACACCCCGAATTATGCGTCACCTTGAGGTCTTCCCCTGTTCTGACACACAAGCAAATAAAAGCCTCTTTTCTATCCTGTACAATCCTCAAGCTGCCTCCTTTTTGGCTTCCTATAATATCAAGGAGAGCACTGTAACCTCATCCCATCACAACCACGGACTCACTCACCTCTCACCTCTATGGGGATGGTGTCACTTCTTGAGGACTCGAACTCCCTCCCTTCATGTGACGGAATCAAGTACAGGCAGCTGTAGTTCCCACCAGCCTTTTCATCCATGTGAAAAACTTCATGGGGACCTTTCCCTTCACGGAATAATTGCTGAAAGTCCCAGCCTTGTTCTTCCTTGTAGAACCTATATCCTGCCACGTCTTGCCCTTCAGGAGCTGAGCAGTTCAGAGTGACCTCTTCTCCCAGGGTGAAAAAAGGGTTCTGAGGATCCACGGAAAGAGTCGGAGCTGGAAGTCGCTCTGGAGGTCCCCCAAAAAAGGAGAGCAAAAATTCCAGTCAGGGAATAAAATGAGCAAACATTGGGCAGGTTTCCTCAAACTCCTACAGGAACACACTAACAAAATTCCTTAAGAAGCCATGAGAATCAAAGTGCTTTGTGTGCACGTTTGGACTGCAGGCTTGTTATAGAAAGACACCCTTTTCTGCTAAAGAACCAAGCAGGAAAGCTGGGAATCTTGTCACTCAGCTTCCCTTCTACCACATGCCCCCATCTGCCAGAAAGGCATACAAACCAGAGACATTCCCCTTCTGAAAATATATACCCTCCAGATCAGGCCAGCCTTGAGAACAGGGGAATTCATTCGCCTCAAAAGCAAAGGCTTACCTATGACAGAGAAGACAACCGGTGCACTCTTTGGAGATTCAGAGCTTCTTCCTGAATTGTCTTCTCCTTTGTAAGAGCAAGCAAAAACTTCCTTTGACTTAAGATTTTTTGTGGAGATCTCAAAATGATTTGTTTTCTTTTCCTCATATCTGTTCCATTGATTTTTTCCTTTCTGTTGATATAAGAGGAACCCCAAACTCCTCTGTCCTGGTGGGACTTTGCATTCCAACCAAACCCACTCTCCTGGGTAAAAGGTGCGGAATGAAGAGGACATGGAGAGTTCAGGGGCTGGAAGAAGTACATCTCTCTGCGAACCTGAGGAAGGAAGAACGATGTCCTTTAGCCCATTCCTTCTGATCTCCCCCTTGAAAACAAATATGAACAAAACTATTTCTCTTTTTCTCCATTAATTTCACAGCACAGATCTCCTCCCTTCAGTGGAAGAACTAGGTTTTGATTTCCAGTGTCAGCAAATTCCAGAGACGTAGCAACAATCTTTTCAGGCAAAATCCAGCACCAGGAACATTCCAAGATAAGAGACTATTGAGGTTATCGTAGAAAGCTGGGGGTTGAGGGTTCCTGGCCTGGTAAACCTCAGTTTGTGGCCTAATTGGATCTGACGAACCCAGTGGACGACTCTGGCTTGTTCCATGTTGTGACAAAGTTGTTTCGGGGGTTAGCTATTGGTAATGCCAGTGCAACTTGATGGCTGGTTGCTAGTCAACAGGGAAAGCATCTCGAGAATGATACCCAGTCCAGTGGTGTGTGTGCGAGGGGCTTAAGGGTGAAAGGAATTCTATATGAGGCAAAGTTTCTGTGTGTGTTTTGAGTCTTCAGTGAGAACTAGCCAGAGCGAGGATGGTTTGTTTCGTGACTAAGCAGCAGAGGTGAAGTCATAGGGAATTGGTGTCTCAAGCAGGAATTAAATGACCCAAATCTATCAGAAGTTTAAATTGTTAATGTATTGCACTGTCATACAACTGAACTCTAAGAAGATACTTTATTATATTAACAGTGGGTTACTATAATAAATGCTACACTTTGTTTTTTTAACTGCAGAGTCAATTGGAGGGCTTTTCTGCACTTTGGGGGGAAACGGGGCAGTCCATTACTCACCGGACTAGTACGCTCCCCCCTGACGAGCCACGCCGATCTGGAGCAGTGCGCGCCCGCGCTACACACTCTCTGGAGACGAAAATCGAGGCTTCCGCTTGGAGGCTCTCCACCAACCAGAGAAGCTCGCCAGCCGGAAGCCTGCCCCTGGAAGATCTGCAGCCTCGCGCTGGTGCGAGCCTTCAGATCTACACTTAGCACAGCGACGGATTGGGGCGCGCCAGGCTATTGAAAGTCCTCTTTTAATCGGTCTTTCAATAGCATGGTGAACCACCAGTTCTGGGCGTTCCGGAGCGGTCTGAAGTCCAGACATACATTAAGTAGTCCGGACCGAGTTCGCCCCCAAGTGCAAACATCCTTGCTGGAGGACGCGCTGCCTCGTTTTAAAAATAAAATGCAGAAAAGGCCAGAGTTACTTAAGTCACTGTAGGGGATACTAGTTTAAATAGTTTGGTTCTGAGGAACAATTAAAACTCTAGCCCAGTTACACAAATGTTGTGATAAGAGGGTGGAGCAAGACAAAGTGATATTGACAGGGAGCCTTTTTGAGCTGGAACTGCCACACCAATCTGAAGGAGAATAAGGAGCCTGTAGCACATCTGTTCTTTCTTCCTCCGTTGATGGAATAGATATTCTTGGAGATACAGAATACTTCCATTTTAGAAAAGATGAGAGAACACGCTTAGAACAAGATCGCTTGGCTAACCTTTTATGGGGGAGGCAGTGGGGTCTGGTGGTCTCCCAGTCAGGGATCTGGTGAATCCAATCCAGGGTTAGGTCTGGATTTAAACCAAGTATCTTAAGGTTCTGAACTGATTTTGGGGGTATGCTCATACCTCAAATAACTCTGGCTCTTCCTACGGAGGCTCAGGTTAAAGCCAACTGCCGCAGGCTCTCCTCACTTCGGAACAGAACATCCCCTCCTGTGTGACTTCAGTTTGCTTCTTGATGTAAGCAAAAGGAATAAACATACCTTGCAAAAGCAGTGTAAGGGGAGAGACGTTCAGCTTAGAAGCTTTCATTAAGGACTTCCCCTTTGAATCACCACGTTGCTGGAACTGGGCACCACATTTTCTCTCTATCTTTCTTTCTCAAATATCTTAGAATACAAGCCCAGATGTAATTTCTGAAATTGTTAGGAAAGGCCATTGTTACTCAAAGGGAAAACCTCACCTACTTACTATCTTCCCTTGTATGTATGATCTCCCAGGTTTTCAGGCATCCCGCTCTCTAGTTTTCAGGTGTCCCAGTCTCCCTGGTTTTCAGGCGTTCCAGTCTCCAACAATCTATTTAATTGGCGGATTTGAAAGATTCGGTTTGCCTATTTTGGCACAGGGATTTGAATTTGGGAATCTCAAATCCTTACCCAGGATTCGAGGATTCGGTTGGCCCATCCCTGATTTATAACCTACGAAGGAGGCAGTAGTCCTGACCAAATCAAGGTTGCAAGAGTCTTTTTCCTTTGACCTTTAGTTTTGTGGCTTTCTCATTTCCCTTTTCAATGCCAGACCATACACGTGATTGTTCGTCTTTGGTCTCCATTGAGAACGGCATTCACTGAACATGGGGTTAGGGATCACAGGTCCGATCCGAAATCAGAAGTCTAAGGGCAACCCCTTGTGATGTCACAAAAGGACAACTGGAGGACCCTGAAGAAGTGATATGCGTGATGTTACAAGAAGCAGCCTCTGGTGATCTCATGAAGCAAGATACATGACAGTGGCACAGAAAACGTCATTCCAAGAAAGACACCAAGCCTTAGACATGAGGAAAATAGACAGACTGTGGTCTCCCTTGGGGGCTCCTTCCCCTCACCCAGAGGCCCAGAGAAAGGAGCCACACCCTAAGATTCAGGGCCAGGCCTTCCTCATATCTCACAACCCAACACAGGAAGGAATTTCTGGTTCTTACCTGCAAAGGGCCCCATCCAGCCAAGAACTGAGAAGGCAGCTGAAAGAAGACGAAGAAAGAAAGGAGAGAGTCAGCTTTCCCTTCTAGACCCTGATCGGCCAGTGAAGAAAAAAAAAGAAGACAGAAAGAGGGATGAAAGGAGGGAAGGATCAAGGAGGACAAGCAAACAGACAGAAAGACCATGGAAAGGAGGATGGAGAAGTAAAACCCATGGAGGGAGAGGTGGGTTCAAAAAGAGAATAAGGAAGCGGAAGGAAGGAAGGAAGGAAGGAAGATGATGACTATAGAGAGAAAATGCCTGGAGGCCCAGACTGTGGACAGAAGGCTGTTTCTCAAGACTGGCCCACAGGAGAAAAAGCTTCTTTCCAAAGCATGGTCTCTAAACCACTCTTTCGACTTCCTGCCTTTCTTTTTCTTCATGATATAAATAACAATTAGAAATAAAAAGATGTTCCTTCAAAGAAGCAAGAGAAGCAACAAAAGAATCTGGTCTTTTTCCAGGTTTCTCCTTTGCTGGGGATTTGAGCAGGATGGCCTTCCTGTCAGTCATATTTCTGCAATCTTATTCATAAAGGACGCTCTCTGTGTGTACGCATATGTTGCACCTTCACACAAACCACTTTTTTGACTTCCTGCCTCTCTTTTGCTTCTTGAGATAAACACTGACTATAAATAAAGAGGTGTTTTTTTGAAAGAAGCAACAGAAGTAACAAAGGAGGAATCCGCTATTCCTTCAGATTTCTCTTTTGCTGGGGATTTGAGCAGGATGGCTTCCAGCAGCTGAGAAGCAAGGAGGAATTCTGCACGGAAAGATCTTCTGACCCCCTTTAGGGCCAGGCTTCACCTGTTGAATGTCTGACTGCAATTCTAGGGCTGTATGTAGAAGAGCTGGCCGAAAACATAATTTAAAAGTGACTGCTCCTTTTCTACATTATACTTCAAAGAAATAGAGATGTAACTTTTTACTACACTAGTTTTCTTCTCAAAGCAGTGAGCAATTTCCTTTCTGCAGTGAGAAAGTCTTTAAAAAACTGCACAGTTCTTGAAGAGTATCCACACACCAGGACATAATCTGTACAAAATTCACACACAGGGTTCCGTTTAGAACACTGAAGGAATCAAAGGGAAAACTGACTTGGCTTTGCATGGGCTGAGCTAGCAAAATGCTCTGTTATTGCTTTCGTCCTCCTGCAGAAGAACAAGCTGATACCGTGAAGGGCCAGATGATCCCCAGGATATAGTCAAAACTTCTATAGAATTGCATTGCTAGATGGAATTTTCTCAGCACGGGCACTTTTCAAAAGTGACTTGGCAACCTTGACAAACTATGTTAGAGTGGTTGAGCTCATCGTTCAGGGCTGCCTTTCTCTCCAGATTCTTGTCTGTCAGGGTGGGACACAGAAATGCATTTCTTTTCCTACAGAAAGTTGAATCTTTCATTCACCAAGCCTGGGCTTCTAATTTTCCTAGAGTTACAGGGGAAGGAACATTTCTTTCAAACAACTGAATTGGCATTAATTAAGATAAATCTTGAGGCAGCATGGGAACCATGCAGTCCATGGGCCCCAGGCAGCTCTTAGAGAAGTCCAGGCAATCCTTGGTTCTCTTCCATCTCCCCTCCCAACCTCCACAAAAGTTCGACTGAAAAAAGACACCATTTCAGCCAAAAACATACCACACTGTAGGAACCTATTCTTTCTTGGAATTTGCTGTTTTGCCTTTGCCACTCCAAAACAGAATATAATTCCTCCACAATGCCCTCAGATCAGTGTGAAGGCCCTACAGACAACAGATCCAGTCTGATCTTGAAAGCTAAGCAGGGTTAGGACTCGGATAGGAGACCACCAAAGAATACCAGGTGCTATAGTCCATATTTCAGAGGAAGGAATTGGCAAAACCATTTCTGAATACCCTACGAAACTCATTGGGTCACCATAAGTCAACAGGTGATGTGAAGGCACATACACACACAATGCCCTCAGAAGCAACTGAGAAATGACAAAGCATCACTTATGGTTACACAAAATGGCTAATGTTATTGAGCAGTAGGGGCCACCAGAGTCTTGAAGGAGCCCTAGATGGTCTCCAAACCCCAGAGATGGCCTACACCAATCTAGGTAAACAAGAGACAAAAAAGACGTGGGGAGGAAGCACTGAGAATGCAGGAAGGGAGAAGAACAGTGAATTTCTGGTCTTAAGCAAAGAGAGAAAAGAGAAAGAGGCCCAAACCTGCCAGCAAGGCCATGGACTCCATCCTCAGCCAGGAAGCCTTGAGGCCCGAAAGGCTGGCTCCTTGAATCTCTCTCCGTCTTGCTTTATTTCCCAACAGAGCCGGGGCTGCACTGCTCAGCAGCAATCATCTCTGACAGCAAAGACGCGAAGAGGAACTGCATCATCCCCTCCTTCCACCAACCAGCATCTCACAACAACACCTCCAGCCCAGCTCACAGCTCAGCCTAGAGGCTCCTAGCCCCGCTTGGCCACACCAAAGGCGTGCTTTCAAGCTGCACAGGGCAACTAACCGCATCCGGCTTTGTTCTGCCTTCTCCTGGCCTTTCTTAGAAACCAGCTCTTAAAAATAGCCAAAGAGTAGCAATATGTGGCCTGAGGTGAGAAACTGAAGGAACAAATGAGCAATTGTTTCCATCAGTGGGGACCATCGTTTGGGTTTTGGCCCTCAGCTTCCTTCAGAGACGCAGAAAGCACCTGTAGAGATTAAATTGCTCCCCAAGAGCCTATCACCCCCTATTCCTGCACAAATTCAAGACACTTTGCCCATGCGTTGGGAGCTGAATGCTGGGCCATTAGTGGTGATCGCAAGAAAAGTGATGTGAAACAGGGATATATCCACTTCCTCTTCGTAAAAACCTGTGAGGTTTTTTTCTACATTTAAGGAAGACCGGGGACTGGACCGTAACAGATGGGAACAGGGCACAATATACTCCCTGTCCTTGAATGAAATTTGGGTGTTGCCATCAGATGGGGGGGGGTCTAGGAGTTCTACTCCAAAACAAACACTGGGGATCCTGAGAGTTCTACTCCAAAAAATGACTTTTTTATTTCTACTTTTATCTATAATGTAGGCACATAGGTAGCTCGTGCCCTGAAGGAGGGATTTGCCTCTCTGCAAAATTTGGGGCTGAAGCAAACCTTCTTGAGACAGGAGATATTCCTGGAGGTATATCTTCCATTCTCAGCATCGTATGCTTATTATCATAGAGAGAGAAGCCCAAAAGACAGCATAGCACAGGTATGCCAGGGCACAAGGGAAACAGGCCAGTCTCCTCAGAGCAAGATTAATTCCATGATAAACTGGTTCTTCTATTACTATGGTTATGATATGTCTGGTGAGAGCACTAGATATCCTTTTGATATCAAATAATTTGGCCTTTACTTGATCTTTCTCTGCCACCCCACTCCATATGTTTGCAGAGGTCCACCGGACAAGCACGTATTGGGCGCGGCCATTAATGGTTGTACATTCCAAACCTCATTTAGGCAGGCAACTTAAGCCTCTCCGATGCTTCAGGGAACACCTTCTTGCAAACCGGTCATGCTCAGCATGAATCTATACAAAGATGCACAGCCAAGAACCGAGCCATTCCTTTATACTGAGCCATTTACATACTGGCCACACTATTGCCATGCAGCGCTAAGCTTATCATGCATAACCTGACCTTTTCCAACACCTTTGTCCAGCTACAAATTTCCTTTGTTCTCACTGAGCATGGCATGGCCTGTACGTAAAATCCACGCTATAAAAAGTCCCCATTTTCAAGTCCTCCTCGGACTACTTTGGACTTCCATCCCGCCTCGCTGTCGGTTTGTCCGGTGAGCTCCCCTCAGCAAACCACGCTGAGCTTTCTTCCCCTCAACCGCCTCTTCTCTCCAGGACTACAAGACCAGGTTTTCTATTACCCATTCCCCAAAACACTCTATTTCTATTTCTCAGTTAGTTAGTGTATGTCGTGTCTTTTGTGTTGTTTGTCCATACTAAAAATATTATTTGTTACTTTAAAACTTGTCTGGCTACACTCTCTGACCTGATGCCATAGACATAGGGTAAAAGATCCTAGCTAAAGTTACCCTGCCTCTCGTTAGCTTAAGAGAGTGCTCTAGTCTAATTTCCCCATCTTGTGTTGTTGTTTGGTTATTTGGGCGCCCTCCCGGGACCCCCAACATATAGGGTAACACTTCCTCCAGATTAAGATGGCCTTCCCAAGGTCCCTGCAGCTGGAGACACCTGCCAATTGGCATGAAGCTGGGAGGAGGGATGGGTTGTTTTGTGCTTCCCTCGGAAAGACCAAGTGCACACCTTGGGAGTGGGGAGATCCCTCGAACATGGAGCAGGAGAAGGGCAGGAGAACTTTCTTTCTGAAGGGGACCTTCTTTCCCTTGTTAGTCTAGGAGAAATCTGAAGACCAGGCCTGAAGAATCAAGGATTGAACTTTATTGAGGGAAAGAAAGGCATTTCTGTCTCTTATGCTGACAAACCAGAAGCTTGAGGGCCCTAAACCAAGAGTTCATTCCTTCTAATATACTTTGTCAGGGTTGCCATATCCTTATTGAAAACTGCATGTGGTGGGAAATGCCATGAAGCTAATGAATTCTGCAAAAGTCAACCTTCACGCATCAGTTGACACTTGCAAGGTAAACAGTCCTCCTCCAGTCCTGGCCACATCACCCATGCCTCAGTTTTTTGGCATCAACTGAATACACTGCACAATCTTCACAGTTTGAGCTTGTTTTGGAAGAATTTCCCTAGGATCAGGATACACAAATAGCAAAGATGGAAGCATTTGGGGGTTGCACATGCGAAGCCATTTTCATTCCCCCTCCAGCCTCTGTTAGGAGAAGTTCTTTTTTTCAGCATTGTCGTTGTCTCTTCCTGCATCCGAGTGCATCCCCAACAGTATTTCACTTCATTTTATTGTATCTCTTTTTATTTTATCTCTTACAGCTCCAGGCCTTTCTTTGGTCTACAAGGAAATTGAAATCATCAAATAGAGCAACAGGAAGGGATCAAGACAGCCCAGGACAGAAAATGAAAGTAAAACACAACAAAATGACACAGAGATGGAAAAAGCATGGAATGAAAACCATTTTTACTTGAAAAGCTCTTTTAACAGGAGCCCTTTATTAATTTTGGAACCTGCTGCCAAGTTTATGTAACAGTAATATTACTTACCGGTATGTCATATTTAATTTAGATACATATTGACTATAAATTAAAATTCTTTCAGGACTAAATTACATTTTTTCACATATAAAATTATGGTGGTGGTAGTGGTGGTGGTAAGAAGTAGAAGTTGTTCAAAATGACCTGTGTTGCCCTACTTGTTTTAGGCCATTTCCGCACTAGCCTGTTGTAATGCGATGATTCCACTTTCAACAGCCTCTGGAATCCTGGGGTTTGCAGTTTAGGGAGGGGCCGGCCAGCCCCTCCTGAAACTGCAAACCCCAGGATTCCAGAGGCTGTTGAAAGTGGAATCATTGCGCTATAATAGGCTAGTGTGGAAATGGCCTTAGACAGGAAGAAGGAGGAGGAGGGGAAAGGAGGAAGAAGAAATAGAACAAAATTGGAAAGGGGTCTCCCCTGTGCTTAAAAGAGCCTGGGGGAAGTGATAACAATTTCTTCTCATTGATTACTTGATTACTGGTGGGGGCTTCCCAGAAGGTTTTTGATCCACAGGGACCTCAGTCCAGCCAGTAGAGCTGGGAGGTAGGATGAAGGAGGCTGAGCAGGGCTCTGGGGCCAGTAAACATTCAGGTTTCATAATGTTATAGACAACTGAGATCAGAGATCTCTTTTGCGTCTTGGTTCACTATTGGCTCTGGAGAGCTGGATGGATATGCCTCCTTTATAACGGAACCCTGGTCTAAAAGCATCCATGTTCCAGTGGCAAGCATGTGTGCTCTTGTTCCCGTCCAGCAAAGACGAGTTTGGAAGTCCTTTACTGGAAATTAAGCAACTGAATTTCTTTAAAAACATGGTTTTTTTTTAATCCTGCAATTTATGCTAGAGTTAAAGGAACTCATTTGAAGGTATAAATAAAATATTTTGTTTGTCCTGAGTTTAGCTTCTGGATGTTCTAGCAAAAGGGAAACATCAAATAGATGGTTTGTAAAAAAAAAAAAAAAAAAGCCTGTGCCCACAGTTTTATCCCTTCTCTGAATAGAAAAGTCAAAAGGAAGATTTTGCCGTGTTCACAGTATGTCTCTGGACTGCCCTTCTGGAAGAAACTCACCCGCCCACCTGGTGTTTTCCTTGTGTTCTTTTTGGTGTCAGGAAAAAGATCTTTCCGTCGCCCAGGCACTGGAAAACCTCTCTTGCAAAGAGCTTTTCATTTAACAATTGTTTTCTCTCTACGCTTTTTCAGTCTCTGTGTGGTTGTACTGAGGTTTACTTTCATTTTCTGTGCCGCACTGTCTTCCTTCCTCCCTCATTCATTTGTCTTGGTTTTATGACATGCTGTGACTGTATCTGATGTTCTTAATTTCTTTCTAGACCAACCAGAAAACCTGGCTATTGAGCAGCTTAGGATGCTTCAACCCCAAGCTTTGCAGGTAACTCCAGTCTCCGGAACATGAGCAACCTATAGTTCCATGTTGCAGACACAGGTACAACAGGACAAAGGCACTTTTTGGAGAATGGCTATCAGAATCCCCAGCAGTTCTTTTGGAGTACAACTCCCAGAATCCCTGATATCTGATGACAACATCCAAGTTGCATTCAGCCCAGTGAGTCTATGGTGTCCTGTTCCCTTGTGTGTGGCCCAGCAATAGCAATAACATGTGTATTTCTATACCGCTTATCAGCTAAGTGCTGCCTAAGCGGTTTACAATGTGTTTAGCTAATTGCCCCCAACAAGCTGGGTACTCATTTTACCAACCTGCGGAAGGATGGAAGGCTGAGTCAACCTGGAGCTCGGCAGGATCGAACTCACAACCTTGTGGCTGCAGTACCGGCATTTAACTACTGCGCTACCAGGGCTCTTCCTCCCAGCCCCCTGCCTTCCTTCTTCAGTTCAGAAAAAAACTCTCTGCCGGTCAGTAGTAAGAGGAACTGGATAGAAGCCTCCTTTAGAAGCTTTTTATTGCTGTCAACAGTAATGGCTCGGGATTCAGCTCCCAACACATTGTTGACTTTGTGCAATAATGGGGTGTGATATCCCCTGGTTGCAGGACTCTTGGAGCCAGATTGAACCTCTGCAGGTGCTATTTGGGTTTCTGAAGGACAATATATGTATGTACACTGATGAAAGCCATTGCTCATTTGTTTCTTTGTTTTCTCACCTCAGGCCCCACACCGCTACTCTTGGGCTGTTTTTAAATACTTGTTTCTACAGGAGGTGAGAAGAAGGCAGAGCAAAGCCAGAAGTGGTAATATTACCCATGGAGCTTGAAACCACAGCTTTGATGTGGCCAAGCAGAACCAGGAGCCTATAGGCAGATATGTTTACTTGCTTAGAGGTGTGAGTGTAAAGTGCTGGTTGGGGACGATGCAGTTCCTGTCCTCATCTTTTCTGTCAGAGAAGATTGCTGATGAGCTATGTAGTGCCAGCTCTGTTTGGAGAGATATCAAGGTGGAGGGAGACCAGAGGACCCAGCCTTGGGGGTCTCAAGGTGTCCTGCTTGAGGATGGACTTAATCATAGAATCATAGAATCATAGAAATGTAGAGTTGGAAGAGACCCCAGGGGCCATCCAATCCAACCCCCTGCCATGCAGGAACACCCTCAAAGCACTCCCGACAGATGGCCGTTCAGCCTCGGCTTAAAAACCTCTAAGGAAGGAGACTCCACCACACTCCACGGAGGCAGCAGATTCCACTGCCGGACAGCCCTGACCGTCAGGAAGTTCTTCCTGAGGTTCAGGTGGAACCTCCTTTCCTGCAGCATGAATCCATTGCTTCTTGTACTTCATGGCATTGGTGGCAGGTTTGGGCATCTCTCTCTCTCTTCTCTCTTCACTTTAGAACAGGAACTCTTGTCTCTCTTTTTTTTTCTTGCATCTCAATATCTTACTACTCCTGCCATGTCTTTTTCTCCCCTTCTTTCTCTACATCAGGATAGGCCCTCTCTACTGCCTACAGGACCATTTGGGGCTTTTTCAAAACTATGGTGGTCCCTACTGCAACATGATGGCAGCCATTTCAAGTAACCAGAAGTGATGCTTTGTCATTCTCGGTTGCCTGTTGATTCATAGCAACGCAACAAATTCCAGGTTTTCATAGGCAAGGAATCCTCGGAGGTAGTTTGACCAGTTCCTTCCTCTGAAATATAGCCTACAGCACCTGATATTCGTCAGCAGTCTCCTATCCAAGTACTAACTAGGGTTGGCCTTTCTTTAGACAGGGTTTCATACCTTGGGGAGGTATTATTTTCTGTTTTAGACTGGTGGGGGCAAAACAACATTTCCCAAAAGAGAGAACTGTGTTTTTTTGTTTGGTTTTTGGAGTTTTTTCTCCAGAGCACTTTTTTTTTCCAGCAGAACTTTGGGAGAGATCATAGAGGGATTGAGGAGAACCAAGGGCTGCCTGAGACATCACTAAGAGCTGCCTATGGCCCATGGCCTGCATGGTTCCCATGCCACCTTGAGGTTCATCTTAGTAAATGTCAGTCTGGTTGTATTGAAGGGACCTTCAGGCCTGATGAATGAAGGATCCAACTTTATTTGGTGGGGGGATCTATTTTTCAGTGGTCCTGTGCCCCTAACCTCAGTGAATAGAGAGGGCCAAGTGTAATCTCTGCAGAGAAAAGGCTCTCTTCTTTCCCCAAAATATGGTTTCTGTGCAAAAGGAAGCCCTATGTTCATAGATTTTAATATTTATTTATTATTGTTTGATTAACTTGTTTATGATTTATTATTATAAATAAATATGATTTATGTTTTCTGCCTGAGGAGAAGTAAGTCCCAACCTGTGAATACTGTGCAGTTTTTTAAAGTCTTTGTCACAGGAGAAAGAAAATTGCTACAATTCCTCACTGTTTTCTTTGAGAACAAAACTAGTGAAGAATTACACCTCTCTTTCTTTTTAGTATAATATGAAAAATAGGAAGTCACTTTTAAATTCACACAGCTCCTCTGCATAGAGCCCTAGAATTGCAGTCAGACATTCAACAGGTGAAGCCTGGCCCTAGAGCATGTCAGAAGATGTTTCCATGCAGAATTCCTCCTTGCTTCTCAGCTGCTGGAGGCCGCCCTGCTCAAGTGCCCAGCAAAAGAGAAAGCTGAAGGAATACCAGATTCCTCCTTTGTTACTTCTGTTGCTTCTCTCAAAAAACACCTCTTTATTTATAATCAGTACTTATATCAAGAAGCAAAAGAGAGGCAGGAAGTCAAAAAAGTGGTTTGTGTGAAGGTGCACATACGCACACACAGAGAGCGTCCCTTATGAATAAGATTTTTGTGTGTCCTGCTCTCTGGAGTAGCAGAAACCAAACTGGCTTCATCTTCTCCGTGACCTCACTTCAGATGGCTGAAGACAGCTAGCACATCACATCTCTGTCTTCTCTGCTCTAAGCCAAAAGCTAAACATTTCCAGCTTCCTAGGCTGTTCTTCATAGAGTTTGACTTCTAGATCTTTGATTGCCTTGGTTGCTCTCCTTTGGACACATCTCAGCTTATCAATATCCTTCTGGAACAGTGGTGGCCAGAAGTGGACACAGCAGTCCAAGTAAGGTCTGACCAAAGCAGAAGACAGCAGTACTAAGAATTTCATTGATGTTGATATAGCCTAGAATTCCCAGCTTAACACAATTTAACTCTTGTTCCTTTACTGTTTTTCTCTCTGATTCCACTTTGGAAGCAACAAGTAATATTAGCAAAAGTGTAAAGCAGGAAAAAGCAAAAAAAAGATGGACTCCGGTTTAGCCCACCTAGGAGTGTTCGGCCTGGAAGCACCTTTCAACTCAAGGTAACCTGAAAGATTGCTGTGTAAGAAGACACACTTTGAATGTGGAACAGTTTGTGCACTCTGAACTCAGAACACAGCATATTAACTTATACTAAGAGTCAGACCACTGATCCATCTATTTCTTGATTGTCTACAGCAGAGGTAGGGCTTGTTTGGCACAGAGGGTGTATGTGGCCCCTGGAGACACCCAGGAGAGCCCCCAGACCCACATGAAAAAATCCCAAAGGTAATTTTCTTGTCTGAAACAGCTCAGAACTGTTACAATAAGTGGTGGTTTTTGCTTTCAAAAGCCATCCAGGTACCTTAAAAAAATGACCACCTTCCCCAAGGCTGAAAATCATCCAGAGTGAACTCAGAAGTGATGTTATATCACTTTCTGTTGTGTAAAATACATGCTGGGGATGTGGGGGGGGGTAGATATGGGTCCCCCTTCCTTCATCTCTAGTCTGCATGGCAATTCACTTTGATCCTCCAGGGCTTCAGACAGAATTGCTCCCAGACTAGCTTGGAGATGCGGGGGGCTTAACTTCTATGGCAGTCAGGTGGCCAGCGGAGCTTTGGATCCACTCTGGGGTTTAGTCTGAACTTCAAAGGAGCTGTTGATGATGCTGAATCCTTTCCCTCGAATAGATTCATGTCTTGGACAGGCCCTGTAAAGTCCAGGCTAAATCCTAGAGTGGATTCATTGCCCACTGACCTAGGAGGAGTCACAAGGTGCAATTGGTTGAAAATCTTCTGCAGGGGACCTCGTGGGAATTGAACTGGGGGTGGTTGGAAACTTGCTCTTGAGAATGAGCAAGGCCTTTTCTCCCTGGACTTCTGAGCAGTGAATTCTTAGTTTAAAAGCTAAGCAGTCTCACTCGACATCTGTTTGTTTTTCCCTAGGGCTCAGGCAGCAGCAGTGGGCCTGTCCTTGGCTCCTTTTTTGGGATTCCTCTGGAACCAGTAATGGGGAAAGTACGTGAACTGGAAGAGGAAGCTGTGTTATATGAGGAAACTGAACCCATGGACAGAAGAGGAAAAGGAAATAACCTCCAAGTAAACTTTGGCGTTGGGGTTGTAGGAATGAGAAAAGCCCCATAATATTAAACCACAAACAGATAACCCATTTGCTTTAGAATGAACTGAATCTCTGGATAAGTGGTGGGGAAAGTACAGGGAGAACTTTGTGAGAAACGTTCTGCAGATTGGAAACTATTTTATTTCACTGGACTGCTTTGTATCAGGTTGTTCCAAAGTCCCTCAAAGGACTGGCATTTTTAGGGCTATGAAAGCCAATGTTGGCAAATAATTCCATACTGTATGGAGATCTGTCTATCTGTTTGGATAGCTACCTTCCTGCAGATTTATCTGGAGATCTGTCTGCCTGAGGATCCATCTGCCTGCCTGCCTGCCTATTTTTCTATCTGTCTATCTATCATGTGCCTGCCCATCTTTCTATCTTCCTATCCATCCATCTGTAGTTCTCTAATGTACCCGTAATCTGTTCATGTTTTTGTATTGTTATTATGTATGATTTGGTCGCAAGCAATAAACCGCAATGATGTTCCCAGCATCCCAGTCAGCCATTACTGGGTTGGATCCAGATATTTAGAACATATATTTTGAAACCAAAGGAAATTAATTTAGTCATTATGAACATAACATCAGGTCAGGGATGATGGGAACTGTAATTCAGCATCATCTGGAGGGCAACAAGTTCATCAACATCTAGAGGATAATTACATCATGCCACTGAATTCTTCTTATTTGATTGAGGAAAAAACCAAAGTAGTTATGAGTTATGTAGTGCATGCCTTAAATTCTTGATCATGTTATTTTTCTGGAAGTGAAGTTTGCTGTTTCTGGTCTCTATCAAAATTCTGCTGTGAGGTGGAGGCTCACAAAATGAAAAAAAAAATAAGCAAGATTTTTAATTTTATTGCATGTTACTCAGTTGTTGGAAACTCTACTTTCAGTGCACAGAAGTACAGTAGAAGTAGAAGGAAAAGCACTTGGAAGATACAATGGTGAGGATACTACCCCATCTCAATGTAGCATAAATGTCTGTTGGCAGAGTTAACACCGGGCTAACATTATGCAAGCACCACACAGAATAGCAAGACTGTATAAGGCAGAAAACGTATGAACATGTCCTTGCAGGACTCTGCCACAATTCCTCCACCAGTTCCTGGCAGTTCAATTTGCCATGGAGGAGACTGAGGCCCTTTCTGCACCAGGCAATTAGAACGGGGCAGTGCGTCCTCTCACGGAGGTCGTCTGCACCTTGGAGCGGACTAGGAGCGGACGACTTACCAGAGATCCGCACCTCAGTTAGCTCCAAAATGACCCCAAGTGGTCCTCCAGCGTGTTTTCTAAAGACCGCAAAAAACAGGTCTTTATTTTCCTGGAATGCACCATTGCATTCCTGCTCCTTTGTGCAGATTCGCAGGCTTGCACCAATGCGAGCCTGCAATCTGCGGAGGGTGGGCTTTAGGCGTGGCGAGCTTCAGTGGTTGGTCAGGACCCACAACCAACCAGAAGCCACCATTTTGGAAGCTGGAGCAGTGCGGATCTACAGACCTCGCACTGCTCCGATTCACCCTGGACCAAGGAGGAGCCCTGCAGAAGGGCTTCAGGGACAATCCGCTTTGCTTCGGACCCCAGAAGAAGCGGTAGGTAACGGCACAGAGTGATTCCCTCGCCTTGCGCGGAAAGGGCCTGAGAAAAATACCCACCTGTTAACCAGCTACACGTTGGATCAAATTTACTTTCAAACTACATACAATGAAATGAGAACATGTGCTGGTACTGTGGATCTCCTTTGCTGAGATCATAGGAATCTCCTTAACAATATTTGCAACAGGAGGTACAAGATAATGGCAGCCATTGGAGAGCTCTTCTTTCACAACTCCAGGCAGATGCCTCACATCTTGAGCTCCGCTCTTCTCACCGCTTTTCTGGACCAAAGACTTCAAGTGTGCAGTATCACCACTTCTTCATTTCCCTTACTATATCCCCTATCCATTTTTCACAACAGTTCAAAACTATACGTAATAAATTGCAATTAAAAAGTTTTTTTAAAATCTGTTAAAAATATTTGAATTTAAAACAATGCAGTCTCCTCCCCCAACTCCCAAATTTGTGCATTGAAATCATCGTTCCTCACCCAGAGGAAATGCCATAGCTGGAACAGTTTCAGGCAAGGCCTCTTCCATTGGTATTAATTTTTCAGTTCTACTGTTTTTTAGGGAAAACAGCTGCCTAATTTGGGGACCTCATGGTCCCCCCCTCCTCCTCCTCCTCCTCTTCTTTATTTCTATCCAGCCTTTTTCCAGAAACTGAGATTTAAGATAGCTTCCAACTAAAAACAAGTGCAACAGAGCTAAAAATGTACAAGAGATCAACAGTAAAATAAAAATCAAACTTTTCACAATATTAAGACAATTTAAAACATATGGTTAAAAATAATTAAATGGAGATCTTAAATGTTGGCAGTGAGTTTTCTGTCCTTTGTGAGAAAAATAAATCTAGTGAAGAAATGCTGATTCCTTTTACTTGATGGCTGTTGGGAATTGGGAAATATGAGCACTTCCAACCCTAGTAAGAATACAGGCTGACCTCCTGCATCCACCTGGGTGGAGAATCATGCTCCTCCCACACAGTTGCACACTGGATGTTCTTCCAGTCCAGGGAAGGCAGCGCTCCCAGGGGAGGGGCTCTCAGGCTGACTCAGGGACAGAGCACCCATTGCTTTCATATTTGGCCAGTCCTAAATCAGGAAGGTTTGCTATCAAGGGCCATCAAGAGGAAAAACGTTACTTATCCCCTCTCACCCCCTGTCCACAAACACATCTTTTACCTGATGTAGCCTCATCCACCATGACTCCACAGGAGGGGGAAGGAGAAGCCCCCTGCTCCATTCCCATAGCTGGATGCACAACAACAGACATCCTCCGTAATCTCTCACGGGTCCTTCGGATGTCCCAGAGGGTAATGTATTACTGCCCAACCCATGAAATGAAGAGACCACACACAGGGCTTGGGTTGAACTAGGGCAATTTATTAATGTATGCCTAATTAACATAAAGCTGGAAGCGAACTTGACCTTGACCTTGGGCTTGACTTCAAACTTGACCATGAACTTGAACTTATGACCTGAGAAGTGGGGGTCAACAGCATGGGTAGGCTAAGGCAAGGGTCAGTTCCAGACCTCTTCCCCAGCCCTCCTTGAGCGAGATACCAGGCCCCAAAGCCAACCCATGAGGCTGGATTAAAACTTTGGCTGGCCCTTTTCTGGAAGGCGAGCCCCAAACCACAACCCCCCCCATCTCATGACGGTAGGGGCAAGTCCCGGGACCGCCTCAAGGACAACATCTATTCTTCATCAAAGGGTGTCATAGGTACTCACCAAAACCCTTAGATCCCCCCACCAGCCCTGAGGAAGGGGCGGCGCAGCCCTAAAAGGGGTCTACAGACCCCGACCCCGCCCCATCTCACCGTGCGACCCTTGTTGCATGGTGATTGCATGGTCTCCCTTTCATGGGAGGGCAGCAAAGGTGTCCCCCCACCACCACTTGTGGTCACGCGGGCAGTGGGAGACAAATTGATGCAGCACCCAATGACAGGAAGAGCCGACCTCTCCCTTCATTACCCAAAATTGGACCTAACCACTCCTCAGGTGTCATTCAAAAACACAAGCAAGCAAGTAAACAAACCTCCAAGTCTAATAAAGGAGGAAAATCTATGAAGAGACACACCTCAGTTAGGCAATCTCCAAAAAAAGTACTTGCATATCCAAAAGGGAAATTAAGCATGCTTAGGAGACCTCATCTTCAGATCTTCATATACAAGTAAAAGCAATGGAAGCAGTTTAAAACAGCTTAATATTTATCTTTTTGTTTATTTTATCGTATTTCTGTATTGCCTCTCAACTTATAAGGGTTCCTGGGATCACAAACAAATAAAAACTAACTAAAACAATTCAATGATAAAAGCAGTTTTAAAATACATTAAAATACTCTTCAAAAATTCCTAAAAGCAGTCTAAAAAACAACCCTAAAATCCAGTTTTGAAACAGTTAAAGCTGCAGTTTCAAACACTGAATGCCAAGTGGAACAACACTGTTTTGGCTGGCTGTTGGAAGCACAAAATTGATGGGGCCATCCTGACTTCCCTGGGTAGAGAGTCCCACGCTCAAGGCACTGCTACAAAGAGAGCCCTGTTCCAGATACCCACCAAGCTAACTTAGGTGTTGGGACACAGAACAGGGTCTTCTCTAAAGATCTCATATTTCAGACAGGCTCATGTAGGAGGGGTCTTTCAGATATCCAGATATACCTTCTCTCTTTCAGATGAGACCATGAAAATAATTTAAATAGACTAAAATCCTCAGAGAAGCCAATTTAACAGGTTTTAAAATGTGGCAACAAGTTTTAAACCACACACACCTACTTTTCATTTACATTTCTCTTCACGAAAACTTTTTTAAAATGGCACAATTCTTCATAAATGGGATGAGAGAAAACTTGAAATTTTTAAAAACATAGTGTGTGGGAGAAAGCAAAACCCAGGCTAGAATTACATTGCTGATTCCCACTGGTGCAAATATTGCGGGGAGGGGGAGATGCTACAGGAGGGCCTTTCCTGACTAGGGTTGGAAAACAGCTACACAGATCTTCTAGTAAATGTACTGTTTGGCAGATCTACACAACATGGATGGACTTTTGCTTGCCATGATCCTCTCTTCTCTTTTAGCCACCAATGAAATTCATTTGCCCTGAAGCAAGAGCTTCTCATGGGTTAGCAACATCAAGACATCCCATGCAGTAGCTTCTTTCCATTACATTTTCTCTTTATTTTTCTGCTCTGTTGATGGGTTGAAACAGAATCTCGCTGTACATTATTCCCTCTTCTTCCACAAAAGGGACTCCACTCTCCATCACTGGTCCAGAATAAGTAGGAGCAGAAGTGAAGGCGAGCTGGGCATAGGTCACCACAGAACCCTGCAGAGGTAAAGACAAGTTGAGGGTGAAGTTGGAGCTATCCAAAGTGCTGGATCACTAGAATAGACTTCTATGAGTTGTCCAAAGTGTTGATGCTTAGGACTAGGAATTTGAGGACATAATCAAAGTACTGGAGCTTATGAGTAGGTAATGAATATCCTTGGCACTTTGGATAGCTCATTGAAAGTCCTGCAACAGTTTGATTTGCATGCCTACCATGGAACCCTCTGACTGCTAAACATAAAATCACGAGGTGACCCTGACGGAGCCCATAGAGAACAAGTTCTGTCTCCAACATTTTACAACATATTTACAAACTTGAAGAGTGTATTTCTCATGGTATAAACTCAGAAGAATCAGGGAATTTTGTTTATTTGCATTAATGGACAAAACCATCATTGGCAATATGGTAAAAGTAAGCATAGAAACCTGGGAACAGGCTGGGTGCTAATCTAGTCCAGGTTTTTTAGTTTTATCTCAGCAGAGAGACAGAAGTTCCTAGACATGATATGAGGATAATGGCCCCCTTTTATTTATCCAGTATTAAATATTCAAAGGCAGACTGCCATGAAACATGGAAGGTCCATCAGCACTCATTAGTAGCACCTGCAAACAGAATTCTCTGTCACAAATTTATATAATCAATGTGTGCGAGTGTGTGTGCATTTGTTCTTCATAACATCTGGTCTAGAGAATGCATTGCATCAAAAGCATGGCTCCATAAAATGGAGACAAGAGACCAGCTGGAAGGCTACAATCTTACAGAACGTCAAACCAACAGTTCTTCCCATTGCTACCTGCAAGTCTCTATTTGTTGGTGCTTTGGATTCCTGCATTTGAAGCTCCTCTCTATTCTCCTGGTTTTCTCCTGGCTCAGATTCCCGCTGAGATTTTGATGCTTTCAAAGAGAAAGAGAAGACAATTGAGTGGAAATGTCATTTGTGTTGCAGTCATCATTGTCTATTGTTTGGCCAATTCACTTGAAATCTAGGACAGATCTCAGGTGCCCTGGGAGCCCTTGGGACTTAATAAGGCCATGAAAGGAGGTACCCACAAGATCCATCACTTACCACAGTTCTTTTTCCTGAAGCAGAAAGTGAAAAGAATCACCAATGGGATCACGCATAGAAGAGCCAGCCATGCTATGGATGAATTTTGTATTGAACTGGAAACTGATAAAAGAAAATACGAGGCAAAATGCTTACTGTTTCCCAGGGGTTGTTTTTCTTAAAGCCTTCCCTTTTCTTGAAGATTTGGGATGGGTGAGTGACAATACTTCAATTCAGTAATTCATTCTTTCAAAATCCATAAGGTTAGCTCTTACAATATGAACCAAAAAGTCATGCTTCCAGTTCCTTGACCAATAAAAAGGATCATCCTCTTTCACTTCCAGAAGGTAATTTGGATCAGATTTTTATGGAGTGCTTCTAGAGAAGCCTGAAGACTAGGAAGAATGTGTCTGTCTCTGTCTCCATTCTTTACATACAATGAATACTTTGTTCATTTTCATCCCCTCCATATGGGGAATAGTCCTGAGATTTTTCACAATTAACAGGGTTTTTTTAATGAAAAATTCATTTGCACAAACGTTTTTAAAAATGGGTTTTGTAGGGGAAAAAGCTTATTTTGCACATATTTAGCATAAAACAACGAGAAAAATCATTGAACACACCCATAATCTCACCCAATGAGAGAAAAAAACTTGAATGTATTCATTCTTGTATGCATAAAGGAAATGAAATAAGCCAAAATTTATGTACCTACTTGAACCACCTTCTCCCCACCTGGGAGATGATCTAGTGGCAGCTAATGGGTACATATCAGTGGAGCAGTGAATCTATTTTAAACTTTAATGGATATATGGAAACTATGGAGAACAGAATCCAGCAGTTTGGAAAGCTCCTTTAAAGTCTAGACTAAAACCAGGAGTGGGTTCACCATCCCATTCATGGTGGAGTCACCAGTCCTCACTGCTCACGTGAAAAGGACACTCAGAGTTGAGTGCTAAGGAACAATTAAAGGGTGAATATGTAAGGAGAAGACCTGTATGTGAGGCCAGAACTGGAATCCCTCAGAACAAGGGCCTCATCCAGACTGATGGATTCCACAATCCAGCCTGCAGAGATTTCCCCAAATCTTGTCTCTTTCTTTGGAATACCCTAGGTGAAGCAGTCAGTGGCACCTGAGGGCACTTGGCATATATGTTCCCTTCTACTCTAGCAGGTTCTTTCTGATTTCAGACAAAACACAACAACAGATCATCCCAGTTCATAATAAAACCCTAGCCATTAGATGGTACTATTACCACTCTCCCCAAAAAGACTCACCTGTGATGTTCACCTTCTGGCTACTGAAAGACATGATCCATCTGCTGTCCATTCTTTCTTCATACATACAAGCAAATTCCCCCATGTGGTTGGGCTGAACCTGTAGAGAGATCCTCAGAGACACATTGGAAGAGGCATCTCCAGCTCCTCTAGAGCTCTTCAGAGACCCCTGGCTGGGGGAGTTCATCTCAGCTCTATCCTTGTAGAAATAGAAACTTTTCTCACTGTGGTTCCTTTCAGAAGAACAAGTGAGAAGCAGGGTCTCTCCTTCCCGCACCACTCCAGATGGAGGATCCACTGTCAGCACTGGAGCAGGAGGACGATCTGGAGAACAATCATCCACAAAAGGTGAGTAAAGAATTCTAAGATGGTTCTGGAGTTCTGAATCTGGGGGTTTGAACAGGAAGCCACGCCTTCATCAGATATCTGCATGGAGAACTTTAGAACTGTTTCGTCAGTGGCAAGTTGGAATGACCGGTTATGGACTGTTGTGATTATAAGAATCTTTCTCATTCCATCCCAGCTGTCCAATAAAATCCAGAACCTGAGACTTTACAATTATTTTGCTCTTTGCTCTGAGTTTCTTTCCCTTCTTCACTGATGTTTTCATATTCAGTTTTATTTTTAAAAAATCCAGATTCCCAATGCAGACTATACCCCCAGATATTTTGCAGACATGATACATGATAGTTCTAGTTTGCTTATGAAAAGCTGCTTAGGGTGGCAGGTTTTATCAGGTAAAGCATTACACAGGGCATAAAAGCAGTCTTGTGTCTTTAATTAATAGATTCCTGGTTTAGCACTGTTTCTTCTTCAGTTGAAACATAGATGGGGAGATAATGGGAAATAGCATTTTAGTTGACTCTGGCCATTGTTCATTCTAGAAAAGGAGGGTTTTAATTAACATTTTCTTTTCCCTTTCTTCCATTTTGTGCGTCCTACCTGTCTTTGTCTAAATGAAATGGTGTTACTGTTGTCTCTCCACTTTTGCAAGGGTTTGAGGTGCAGAGCTTTCACAACAGTGGAAAACTGCAAATAATTCCCTCCACACTCCCCCTCCTATTCCCTTCCGGGGCTCCCCCCTACTGTTCTTATGTAAACCAGAAGGGATGTGAGGAGGGAGAGGCTCACTCCAGTCTTCCCTTCCCCCTCCAGAGCCCTGGAGCTGAGAACTCATGTGAGTTTTGCCCCCACATTCCTTTCCATTTTGCCCCATCATGAGTTCTCCGTACCAGGGCAAAATGTAGAATGAATGGCAGAGGGAGCTCTGGAGGGAGAAAAGAAAGCTTGCACGAGCTTTCCTCCACCCCCTTGCCCTTCCATTTTGCATGGGAAGGAGAAGAAGGGAGCTCCGGAGGCAGGGAAGGGAGGTTCTACACTGCCTTTTCCTTTCCATTTTGTCTCAGTGTGAGTTCTTTGCACTGGTCAAATTGCATGGGAACAGGATGAGGAAAATGGGGAGGGAGACACACATGCTCATGAATGATCAAATTCACAAATGCCAAATCTGCAAATGTGGAGGGAGAACTGTATTTTCCCTTAGAAAAAGCACAGAAATAATCATAAGAGAATAGTAACAAAAGCCTATACTAAGGGGGGAATCATGTGGCCCTCCTAATGACTAAGGATTGCATCTCCCAGAATTCCTTCCAATGGCAATGCTACCTGGGATTGATAGGAGCTGCAGTCCAAGAACTTTGGAAGGATTCCATAATTCCCACCACAGTCAATATCCTCCCCCAGAAACAGACACCAAAGCTGTCACAAGGAGAAACTTTTCTGAGGGCAATTTCTGACTGCTCACCCAGTTCCATTTCCTAAAAGCAGAAAAGAGGCCAAGTTTACAAAATGGGGGTGGAGACAGAAGAAGCCAAGGTGAATGAAATCTCGCCCCAACTCTATGAAGATCTTGACACCCATAATTATATGCCACCTTGTGTTCTTTCCCTGTTCTGAGAAAGCTGGGATATAAATCATCAAAACAAAAGTCTCTTTTCTATCCCATCTGATCATTGGGTTGTCTTAGGTTTTGCTTTCCCTGAAGTCAGTCAGAAAATTGTAACCTCATCCCAACACAACCAGGTACTTGCTCACCTCTCACAACTATGGAGATGGTGTCACTTCTCAGGGAGTGGATCTCCCACCCTTCCTCTGACAGAATCCAGTACATGCAGCTGTACTGCCCTGTAGCATTTTCACCCACATGGAAAGGTTTATGGGGCCCTCCCCTTTCAGAAAACAGTTGTTCTCCCTTGCAGAATCTGTATCTTAGCACATCTTGTCCCTCAGGAGCTGAGCAGTTCAGGGTGACTTCTTCTCCCAGGATGTAAAAAGGGTGCTGAGGATCCAGCGAAAGAAGTGGAGCTGGAGGGTGCTCTGGAGGTCCCCCCACAAAAAGAGGAGAGAAAACAATGCAGTCAGTTAGGGAATAAAATTAGCAAAGTGATTTATTATATTTACACCCCTAATTATGAGCTATCTTGACTATTTTCCCTGTTCTCAGAAAGTTGCAAAAGGAAGGAAGGAAGGAAGGAAGGAAGGAAGGAAGGAAGGAAGGAAGGAAGGAAGGAAGGAAGGAAGGTGTTACCCTGTGTTTTGGGGGGTCCTGGGAGGGGCACCCAGATTGCCGAATAAAATACCAAATTGGGGGAAATTAGCTGGAGCACTATTTTGGCCAACAAGAGGCAGGGTAACTTTGCGAGGATCTTAAAACCCAATGTCTAAGGCTTCAGGTCAGGGAACAGGCACACAAGTTTAAAGTAACCAAAAATAACAGTTTTATTGAAAACAACAGAAAATAAATAACACACACACATACTAACTAACTGGGAAACAGAACTGGAGAGCTTAAGGGTAGACAATACGACACCTGGTCTCATTGTCCTATTGTAACAGTGCTGTCTTATTAGACCTGTCTTGGATATGCCTGTTTAATTATCCTATTTTTCATATTTCTTAGTGGTTTAATTTTGGACTCAGGGCACTAAAACAGTATACTATTTTTAATATATTTTAATACATCAAGATCTTGATTATGATTTTGAATTTTATTTTATTTGGTGGGGGTAAGTTGCACCAGTAGTCTGACTGTGACTTTGGATGGATTGAACTGTTTGGATTGTGAACGATCTTTTGTTGAATTTTGATGGAAATTTTATTTTATTAATGGTTGAATTCTGATCTCCTGCTGTGGGACTTCAAATGCTTTTTAAGTAAGGCAGGGGGAAGGAGAAAGCTCTGCAACTTAAGAAGGGCTTTTATTACAGAGATCTCCTTGGAATTAACACACTCCTCCAACTGGCCACCACATGCTCTCTGCAGTCAGCATTCACATTTGCAGTTTCAACATTCATGAATTTAATTATTTGCAACCCCAAGCCCTGTCCTCCCACCTCAAGTGTCTCTTCTCCAAGTCTCAGCAGCTCTGATCAGGATCTGCAGTCCCTCAAAAACCCACCACTAATTCTCTTCCTCCCCCACCAGCCTGGCCACCTATGGATGGCTCACACCCTCGTTTCTATTTCTATGTCAGTGTCCTCTGTCTCTGCCTTTCCACCACTCCTCTGTTAAAAGAATCAAAGTGGCCGTTTCATTTGTGAATAGGGGCCTTTCCGCACTACACTCTTACAGTGCTATTATTCCACTTTCAACCTTCTGTGGAATTCTGGGGTTGGTAGTTTCCTGAAGCCCAAGAGCTCTCCGGCTGAGAACTCTAAAGGCTCCTCCCTAAACTGCAAATCCCAGGATTCCATAGCATGCTGAAAGCAGAATAATAGCACTGTAAGAGTGTAGGACAGAAAGATCCTTAATCTAAATTTGTTTCCTCAAAGCAGCTTAGAGAAAACAGTCTGGAGACTTAGGGAATCACATTTTGCAACTTTGATTACAGTTGCCTTCATTGCCTCACAGAACTGACCGTGCCAAGACTGGAGAACACATTTGCAGTTGAATCACCCAACCCATGAACCTGCTCAGAGGTTCAGCTCTTCCAGCCTTGTTTTCCGTTCCCACCACTTCAAGAGGCTGATTTGCCATGTACACAAAACAGAGTTTTCTCTGTCGTGGCCCCTCGTTTGTGGAATTCCCTTCCAAGGCAAGTCAGGCTGGATCCTCCCCTTCTGAATTTTGGGCAGCCGGCCCAAAAGGAACTATTTTGTATAGCTTTGGTGCCATAAAACCAGGGTGAACTTTCAAATTGGTGTGTATGTGTATGTATAAAGCCAGTAGTAGTGTAGTGATTTGAACATGGGACTCCTGGGGTCTAGGATTCAGGTCCCTGCTCAGTCTCGGAGACCCACTAGGGAATCTTGGACAAGTTACCTTCTCTCAGCCTCAGAGGAAGACAATGGGAAAATTCCTCTGAAGATATCTTATCAGGAAAACCCTTGGAGAGGGTTGCCAGATGTGCAAACAACACAACCATAAGTTTGTGTAAAACTAGGTGTGCTGGAAAGCTCCTTTAAAGTTTGGACTAAAACCAGGAGTGGGTTCACTGTCCCATTCATGGGGAAGCCAGAAGTCCTCACTGCTCTCATGAAAATGACACTCAGAGGTGACAATAACAGGGTGAACATAAAAAAAGAAGAGGTAGGATTTCCGGCTGGAACTGGGATCCCCCTGCACAAGGGCCTCATTCAGACTGATAGAATCCACAACCCAGGCATAGAAATTTCCCATCCCTACTCCTTTTGTTACGCTTTAGACCTTCTTGGCTATAGATATCATTTTGATATCATAATTCAGCTTTCTTTCACCACCCCACTCCACGTGCTGGTGAGGCCACCGGACAAGCACAAAGCTAAGCTCGGCAACTGATTTTCCCCAAATTGTTGTTTTGTATGGTTATTTAGGTGTCCCTCCCAGGACCCCCAGAAAACAGAGTAACACGTTCCTTTGGGATACCCCAGTGTAGCAGTCAGTGGCATCTGAGGGCACCCAGCTTTTCTCCTTCCTTCATTTCTACCACATTCTTTGGGTTTCAAAGAAAAAAATCATTCTAGTTCAGAATAAAGTTCCAACAACATTGGAAGGGCCCCATAATTCCCACCCCAGCCTATACCCACCACAAGAAACAGAGAGTTATCTTGCCACAAGAAGAGGCTTTTCTGGGGGGCACTTTCTCACTACTCCCCCAGCTGCAATCTCTAAAACCAGAAAAGAAGCAAAGATTTCAAAAAGCTGGGTGGGGGAAAGAAGAAACAAAGCAGAAGGAAATCCCATCCCTAATTACGAGCCACCCTGAGTTCTTTCCCAGTTCAGAAAATACTGGGATATAAATTGTATAAATAAATCGAAGTCGCTTTTCTATCCCATGTGATCCTCAGGGTGCCTTCTTTTTTCCTTGCCGTGACATCAACGAGGACACTGTAACCTCATTCCTTCAGAAACAGGGACTCACTCACCTCCTACAGCTACACGGACGATGTTACTTCTAGGGGACTCGATCCACCGCTGTGACAATATCAAGTAACTGCAGCTGTACTCCCCAGCAGAATTTTCACCCACGTGGAAAGCTTGATGGGGCCCTTGCCCTTCATGGAATGGTTGCCAATGGCTCAAGCCTTGTTCTTTCTTGTAGAGTCTGTATCTTGCCACATCTTGCCCCTCAGGAGCTGAGCAGCTCAGGGTGACTTCTTCTCCCAGGGTATAAAAAGGGTGTTCAGGATCCAGGGAAAGAGATGGAACTGGAAGGTGCTCTGGAGAAAGAGAAAACAATCCAGTCAGGGATTAAAAAGATCAAACCTTGGGTAGATTTCCTCAAACACTCAGGGAAATACGCTAACAAAATTCTTTTAGAAGCCATGAGAACCAAAAGGCTTTGTGGGTACATTTGGACTGCAGATGTGTTACAGGATGACACCTTTTTCTCCTACAGAACCAAGCATGGAATCCTGTCCCTCCGCTTCCCCTCCTCCATCGCATTTCCTCAGCTGCCAGAAAGACACACAATTCCTAGACATTCCCTTTATAAAAGTGTTTACCCTCCAGACCAGGCCAACTATGTGAACAGCTGAATTCCTTCACCACAAAAGCAAAGACTTACCAGTCACAGAAAAGGCAACCTGTCCACTCTTGTGAGACTCATAATGTTCTGTGTTGTAAGAGCAAGAAAAATATTCCTTTGACTTCAAGTGTGTTGTGCCAAGTAGCAAATAATTTGTTCTCTGTCTCTTATATAGAGTCCATGGATTTGTTCCTTCCAGTCGATAGAAGGAGAACCAGACTCCCATCTGTCCTGTTGGGGGAATGCAATCCAACCAGATCTGCTGTCCTCTGAGAAAGCTGCTGAGTTGAGGGACCAAGGAGAGTTTAGGAGCTGGGGGAAATGCAACTCCCTGTGAAGCTGAGAAAGAGAAAATACATCCATTAGACTTTTCCTTCTGATCTCCACTTGAAGACAAAGATTAACCAAACTATTCTGTTCCCTCCAGGGGCAGAATTCAGTTTTCCTTTCCAGCCTTAGCACTAATGAGAGATTTAGCACTGATCCTCTCAGACAAAACCCAGTACCAGGAACACTGAAAGATGAGAGAGTTGAGGTTCTCCTGGAAAGGGAGAATTTCAGAATGGCTCAAGCTCAGTTTGTGGCCTAAATGCATCTGACAGACCCAGCTGAAGACTCTGGCTTGTTGCACATGTTCTGTCTTTCTCCTTCGATGGCATCAATACTCATGGAGAACTGGAATCTTCTTATTTTAGAAAAGGTAAGAGAACATCCTCAGAACAAAAGAGAACTTGGAAAATCTTTTATGGGGGAAAGCAGTGGAGTCTAGTGATCTCCAAGTCAGGGATGCAGCGAATCCACTCAGGGATTTGGTCTGGACTGTAAAGGAATTATCGAAGCTTACTAATGTATTTGCGGGGGAGCGGTGAGGAGGGTGCCAACCCTTGAGTAGTTCCCTTTAAAATTTGAACTACAACCTGGAGCAGATTTACACAGACACATAACTTGAAAGCAACCAGCCCCCAGAGATGGAGATTCATTCAAAGATCCATTCCCACAGTTGGGAGCAAATCTTTCTCTGTACTTATTTCACTGGCAGCCTGGTTGGGAGGGAGGGAGGGAATTAATTAATATCCTGCCTTTCTCCCAATATAGGACCAATAGTAGCTCAGGTTTAAACAAAGATGTCAAGAAACCAATGATGTTTCTGAAAAACCATTCAATAAAACAACATTGATTTAAAACAGTTGAGAAGCACTGACAATCTTACCTGTCCAACAGCTCCCCTTAAAAAGACCCTCCTGGAAGAGCTTGTTATGGAGCAAAAGCTCACCCAAGGAAATCAAAAGTTTTTTGGAGAGGAGAGGAGAGGAGAGGAGAGCCAGAGAGGGAAGCACTTGGCCCTCCTGGAGTCAGCCGTCTTGACTCATTGAGTCCACTGAGACAAGACTGGAGCTCAGATGGTGACCCACTCCAGACAGAGGGGAAGAAAAGCCCAGAGGCTGGAACAGACCAAAGGCTTCTTTTCTGCTGCAGACTTTTTCACAGACTGGCCTGTCTGGAGGCAGATGCCCCCTCCTATTCAGACTCCAAACAAGCTACTCGTGTTGAGAAGGAGATTGCCTCGTGTAGTGCAAGAACCATTCTGAGCAACTATCCCCAAGAGCCCTCTTTTTCCTGAGTTCTCCATATGTCTTGACTAAGGCCCTTTTCGCATGGGCTTTCTGTCGCGCGAGAGCCCCCTGAGCCTCGCGGGAGTGGGAGCGTCGCTCTGCACGACACACTCCCACTTCCGCAGCACTCACGGGGCTGAAGCTGCGCGAGAGCGTATTTTTCTCATTTTCGGCTTGAACCGAAAATAAACGGCACTCGTGCAAGGCTTCCGGTGGCGCCTCGCACTTACTGGAGCACGGAGCGCCGTCGCAGGCGAGCCTGTCACGATTCCTCCCTGCTTCCGCCCCCAGTGCTGCCTACAGCTCCCAGGGAGCGCTGCGGAAGCTGGGGGCGTGGCTGAAGAGCGCCCGTCACGGAAAAAGACACCAGGTGCATTAAGGAGGTGGGGGAAGCGGCAGCGTTTCGGGAGATGGTTGTTGCGCGAGCCACCCTCCTCCGTCGCGCAAGCACCGGCGCTGCGAAAAGAGCCTAAAAGGCCATTTCCACATGGGGTTTTTTAAATGGGGCAAAGCGTCCTCCAGGGAAGGACGTCTGCACCTGGGAGCGGACTGGGTCAGACCTACTTAACATAGATCCACACCCCAGCCCGCTCCGGAACGACCCCAAGTGGTCATCCAGCGTGCTTTTGAAAGACTGCTAAAAACAGGACTTTCAAAAGCACAGAGCGCACCACTGCAAGTCTGCTCCCTTATGCAGATTTGCACGCTTGCATTGGTGCGAGCCTGCGATCTGCTGGGGGTGGGCTTTAGGCTGGTGAGCTTCAGCAGTTGGTCGAGTCCCTCGACCAACTGGAAGCTGCCATTTTTGTCCCCGGAGCAGTGCGGAGCAGTGGCCACGCACTGCTCCAGAGCAGCATGGACCGGACAGGGGAGCCCAAAAGTCCGGTGAGTAGCATCACTTTCTTTTTATATTTTGAATTTTCTTATCGGCATTATTACCTATACCCTATCTTTAATTTTCTTAGCACATTTACTTCGTTCCGTCCTTCTAATTAATAGCCTGCTTTTTCCTTACCAGCTTAATAATCTAAAGTTTCGTACAGCTCTATTAATCACTCCAGGACTAGAAATAAAAATTTATTCTTTAAATGCTTGGTATTTTGTGGACCCTACTATACATGATTGGACTTAAACTGCGATTCTGAATGGTTATCTCTTTCTAATCAGAATTTAAATCTGGACTTATCTAAATTTATCATTTATCAACTACCTTTTTATCCTCTTATCTGTTATTTGCCTTTCTTCTTATTATTCACTTATTCACTTTTAGCAATACTAGCTATTTGTCCCCATCGATCTTCAAAGATCCTCATTATGGGAAACCAGATTAGCCGAAACGTCTTTAGATCCTTGCCCCTCAACAAAAAAGATAACCTATCTATTTCCATCAAATTGTACATCTTAATTAATCACTCCTGGAGGGTCGGGGGCTCTCGTTGCTTCCATGTTTTCGCATATATCATCCTTCCCGCTGTTATAGCATACAATAACAGTTTTTGTTGTATTTGGGTTAGATTTGGGATTAGATCTATCATATTAAGTAGGTATATTTCAAGCAGGATACCAAATTTCTTTTCAATTACCTTCTCAATCTGACCATGTAGTATTTTCCAATATTTTTGAGCTTGGAAACAGCTCCACCATAAGTGGAACAATGCCCCCTTATGTTCACATTTCCAACATTTTTGATCTGAACTTTTAGTCATCTTACCAATTTTAACTGGGGTATAATACCATCTATTAAAGATCTTATAATAATTTTCTTTCAATGGGCTAGCTTTTAACCATTTATTCATCTTGTTCCATGAAGTTTCCCATATTTCAAGCTGTATCTGGTGGCCAATATCCTGTGCTTTTTGGCATCCCTTTTCAGTACCAGGCCATATACACCCCATCCCTCTTTGGTCTCCATTGGGAATGACCTTGCACGGCTCATGGGGTTAGGGTTGAGAGGTCAGGGCCAAACCCAGGCTACAGGAAGGAATTTCTGGTTCTTACCTGCAAAGGGCCCCATCCAGCCAAGAACTGAGAAGGCAGCTGAAAGAAGACAAAGAAAGAAAGGAGTTGGTCAGCTTCCCCTTCCAGACTCTGAGGGGTTAGTGTAGGAAAAAAAGGGGACAGAAGGAGGGATGAAAGGTAGGAAGGCTCAAGCAAGAGACGCAAACTGGCAAAAAGACCACTGAAAGGACGACGGAGAAGTAAAAACCATGGAGGGAGAGGCTGGATCAACAGAAGAAGAAAGAGGGAGAGCCAGATTAGAATGAGAGAAAATGGCTGGGAGGCTCAGGCTGTGGAAAGGAGGCTTTTTCTCAAGACTGAACCAAAGGAGAGAAATCTTCTTTCCTAATCCTGCAACCTGGCCCAGAGCTGATAATTGGACAACTGGAGAGACAGATAATTCGTTTCCTCCCTCTGACTGCGCCACGCCGCATCTGGTGGGGGGAGACACCTTTGCCGGCTTCCCACAAAGGGAGACCACACAGTTCCTGCATGACAAGGGTCGTGCCGTAGGTAGAGAGGGAGCGGAGCCAGCCGGCCTCCTTTTAAGGCCACACCGCACACAGATAAATGTTCTGTTTCTTCATGCCTAGTGGCACCTGGACCTGCAATCCCACAATAATAGAAGAAAGTCTGTGCGATGGACTGGGCCAGATCAGAGGCCGCTTCTGGCCTTCTCAAGGGCAGCTTCTAAAGCAAATCGTCCCTTATCCAGGGCCCTTTGAAGCAGGCCTTCTCTTGAATCATGTAGAGGAAGGAGAGAGCTTGTTTTCTGCTGCTCCAGAGACCAGGACAAGGAGCAGTGGATTCAAGCTGCAGGAAAGGAGATTCCACCTGAACCTCAGGAAGAACTTCCTGATGGTCAGGGCTGTCCAGCAGTGGAATATGCTGCCTCGGAGTGTAGTGGAGTCTCCTTCCTTGGGGGTTTTCAAGCAGAGGCTGGATGGCCATCTGTCCAAGGGAGGGCTTTGAGGGTGTTCCTGCATGGCAGAATGGGGTTGGACTGGACGGACCCTGGGGTCTCTTCCAACTCTACATTTCTATGATTCTGTGATTCTATGATTCTATGAATCAAAGAAAGCTCTTGTTGTTATTCATGTTTCTGCAGTTTTATCCACAACGGACTCTGTATGCGTGTCTGCGCCTTCAAGTTGGCTCTCAATTTATGGGGACCCCCTGAACCACTCTCTCGACTTCCTGCCTCTCTTTTATTTCATGATAGAAATACCAATTAGAAATAAAGAGATGTTCCTTCAAAGAAGCAACAGGAGGAACAAACGATTTGGAATTTTTCCAGATTTCTCCTTTGCTGAGAATTTGAGCAGGGTGGCCTTCAGTGCCGAGAAACAGGAAGGAAATCCACAAGGAAGGAGCTTCTGAACCACACACACCCTGTGGGCAGGCTTCATCTGTTGAATGTCTGCTTGCAACTCTAGTGCTATATGCAGAACACTTGGACCAAAACGTCATTTAAAAGTGAACTCCCCTTTTTCTCCTGATACTTAGACAAAAAGCAGCTGTTAACTCTTTACTAGTTTACTTCTCAAAGGATGGAAGGAATGATTGTAGCCATTTTCTTTCTACTGTGAGACAGTCACAATTCAGGACTTACTCTGTGCAAAATTCACACGTGGCAGTGTTCAGAAAACAGGATTTTCTGTCCAGGGAAGAAAAGTTTCTGTCTGGAAAATAATATTTATAAATAAGAATAAATCCACACATAGGGCTCTTTTGGCACGCAAACCATATTTTCGGGGCAGAAAAGAGGGTTTTCCGTGCAGGAACTACTCTTTTGCATGTTCTTTCCACACCTACCCAGAAGATAGGCTTCAGTTTAGAACACTGAAGGAACTGAAGGGGAAACTGACATGGCTTCTCATGGGCTAACCTAGCAAAAGGCTTTTGTGTTGCCTTGGTCTTAATCCAGAAGAACAAACTGGCACGGTGAAGGTTACATGAGATGTGTCATTCCCTAGGAGGCCAAGGGAGTGAGGAATGGGTTGGGTAGCAAAGATTCAGGGATGGCTGCTTACTTTGAAAGAGGCTGTACGTGCTTAACCGACAGCTGGGCTTTAGTCAAAACTTCTATTGAGTTGGTTAGCTGGATAGAACTTGCTCCACACCTGCATTGGTGAAGAGTGACTTAGCAACTTTGATAAACTATATTAGGGCTCATCGTTCAGGGCTCCCATTCTCTCCAGATTCTGGTATCTCAGAGTGGGAGACAGAAGTGCCTTTGTTTTCCTAAAGAAAGTTGGTTACTTGATTCACTAGGTCTGTTGCAAGCCTAGGCCTGTTGTCCGCAGCAACCTCGGTTCGGACCCAAGTCACGGCACCATATATTGCAGGCACTAAGAGACAAGGCGACCACAAAGTAGGAAAAAGAGAATTTATTACGTGCGGGCTAGTTGGCTGGGATCTCTTCCCAAAGTGCCAAAAAGCCCAGAAATTGGTTGACACGGTTATTTTATAGACACAGCATATAAGTTTCATTTCTCTCAGTCCGCCCTCTTCAGATCTGCAACTTAGCATATTTTCAGTCCCTCCCTCCCTCTGCTATGTTTTCATTCCAGAAAGTAACACTCTGGTACTCTGCACATCCTAACCTTCGTTCCAGTAGCAGGAAACTTCGCTTATCTCCAATTAACACAGTAAACTGCGATTCCTTGACATTTCACCCACTTTTAAGCTGCCTCTAAATTTCTTCTGCCTAAGCAGAGCTACTACAGGTCTGGTCTTCTAATTTTTCCCAGAGTTACAGGGGAAGGAAAGTTCTTCAGGACAAATGAATTGACATAATAATAATAATAATAATAATAATAATAATAATAATAATAATAATAATAATAATAATAATAATATGGATCGAGGCAGTACTACAACAATACATTAAATACATTAAAAACATTAAAACATAATCAATCCTTCCCACCCATCTACCCATCTAAAATTGACCCCCTAAAACTCATACTCTTGAGGTGGAGTGGGAATTGTGCAGTCCATGGGCCCCAGGCAGCTCTTAGAGAAGTCTTGGCCCTCCTTGATCCAAACACCTCAAAAGTTCAGCTGAAACTTTCAGCTACACTTTGGGCCAAAATACTACCACACTCTGAGGCCAGGGATTTTTTTTGTTGTTGTTGTTGTTTTATTTTAATGCTGTTTGGCTCCCTTAACTCCAAAACAGAACATAATGCCTGCCAACATTCTCAGATCAGCCTGAAAGCCCTAAAGGCACCAGATTCTGCCTGATCTTGGAAGCTAAGCAGGGTCGTATCTGGTTAGGACTTGCATGGGATACCACCAAAGAATACCAGGTGCTGTAGGCTACATTTCAGAGGAAGGAACTTGCAAAACCATCTCTGAGAGTTCCTAGCCTAAGAAAACCTTATGTAATTCATGGGGTCACCATAGGTTGCCAGGTGACAGAAGGAACATATGCACACAATGCCCTCAGAAGGAATTGAGAAGGACAAAGCATCACTTCTGCCTCCTCAAAGTGGCTGTTGTCATGATGTAGGGGAGACCACCAGAATCTTGAAGGGGCCAAAGGGGTCCTTAAAGCCCAGAGAAAGCCTACCGTAATCAAGATAAAAGACAAACAAGGAGCGGTGAGATGCTGGGATGCAGAAAGAGAGAAGGACAGTGATTTGCTGGTCTGAAGTGAAGAGAGAAAAGCAAGATATGACCAAACCTGTCACCAAGGCCATGGACTCCATCCTCAGCCAAGATGCCTCAAGGCCCCCAACACTTGGTCCCCTGGTCTCCTTCCTCCTCGGTTTCTCTCCCAACAGAGCTGAGCTGCACAGTTTAGCAGCAATCTTCTCCGATAGCAAAGAGGAAGAAAGGAACTGCATCATCTCTTCCTTTCACAACCAGCACCTCACCACCACATGTCTCAGCCAAACACACAGTTCAGCCTAGAAGCTCTAGACCATGCTTGGTGAAACCAATGGAGAGCTTTCAAGCTGTACTGGGCAGCTAACCACATCTGCCTTTGCTCTTCCTTCTCTTGCCCTTCCTTGGAACCCACTACTTAAAAATAGCCAAAGGAGCAGCAGGGAGGAACCAGAGCTGTGAAAGCAAAGGAACAGATGAGCAATTGTTTTCATCAGTGTGCATCCTAATGTGAGGTTTGGCCTCCAGCTCTCTTCAGAGACCCCAAAAGCACCTGTAGAGGTTCAATCTAGCCCCAAGAGTCCCCACTCCAACTAGAGGATGTCATACCCCATTTCTGAACAAAATCAAGACACTTTGCCCATGTGTTGGGAGCTGGACCTTGGAGCATTAACAGTGGCACCAATGCAAGGGAAGTGAAACTGGTTTCTATTCAGTTCCTCTTTGTACAAATCTGCAGAGGGATTTTTCTCCATCAAAAGAAGAAATCAGGAGGCTGGGCTGCATTTAAGGAAGAGGGCAATATGAGCTCACTGTGCTTGAATGCAGCTTGGATATTGCCACCAGATGGAGGATGGGGATTCTGGGAGTTTTACTCCAAAACAACTGCCGGGGACTCTGAGAGCTGTACTCCAGAAAGAGACTTTTTCAAATTCTACATATATCTGCAACATGAGCACATAGGTAGCCCCATACTCTGGAGTAGGAAGTTGCCCCCTCCAAAATTTGGGGTGGAAGCACTCCCTTCTTGAGCCAGGAGACATTCATGCTGGAATACCAACCAAACTTTGAAAGTCTCTTCTATCCTCAGCTGTTATGGCCCTGCACAGCCTGCAGATTTGATATGTTTAAATTGGCAAAATATGAATTAATTGTCAAAATGCATTAATTGTCATTGATATAAAATGGAATCTGAGGTGACTGCAAAATTACTCACTGAACACATGTGATTGCAAGGAAGGTCAGCCAACACTCCCTCTAGGCATAGCTAAAGTCATTGTCAGGCAGATTACAAAGCAACTCTGGCAATAACAGGCTTAAGCTGAAGCAGGACCATCTCCAAGCAGACAATGGTCAAGGGATGTTCCCACCAAAACATTGATTGTTTTAACCCTATTTCCTCACAGCTGGACATTTCCCTGCATTGTCTCCCAACCTCTCTTCAATACAGAGCTGTTACAACAGCCATTAACTCTTTGTCGCCTAACATTAAGGGCATTAACTCCGTCCAGGCCCCTTTTGTCCACGTTGCAACTCCCATTGTCCATTCAGCAGGGAGAGCCATTTGCACCCATACCCTTAGGGTAGATTTTGGGTATATAAGCCATCTGATTTGAGTAGTCAAAAACAGAACTTCACTTTCTGATCACCACACTGTCACTTGGATTCCTGAACATGTACTGCCCGTAGGCATTCGTCTAAGCCACATCACTGCTTTCTTCACTGCTCTCCAGATCAAAAATTATCACCTGAACCCTAAAACTCCTCTATCCACAACTTTCCTCCCTTTTTCCTTCAGCTAACTCTCGTGTGCATGTGTGAGTGTTTGAATTTTTTGCATGCATGAGTGAATTTTCAATAAAACACATTTTAGCCTATTTGGAATCTCTGGCTGGTTCTTTCCTGCAGGACCCCATAAACATTTGTGGAAAGTTACCCCCCCTTGCAGGCCTCCTAATTGAGCTAATTAATGCCTCATTGTCAAGTGGAAGTACTGGTATCACAGGTGTACCCCTGAGTCACCCATGTTTTGGAGTAACACAGCATTGTATGCTTATTATCATGGGGAGTATGGTGTCTAGATCGAGGGAGGTACTGGTACCACTCTACTCTGCTTTGGTTAGACCTCATCTTGAATACTGTGTCCAATTCTGGGCACCCCAATTCAAGAAGGACACGGTCAAGCTGGAGCAAGTCCAGAGGAGGGCGACCAAAATGGTGAGAGGCCTGGAAGCCATGAAGCCCTGAGGATAGACTTAGAGAGCTGGGTATGTTTAGTCTGCAGAAGAGAAGGTTAAGAGGGGACATGATAGCCATGTTTAAATATTTGAAGGGATACCACGTAGAGGAAGGAGAGGGCTTGTTTTCTGTTGCTCCAGAGACCAGGACAAGGAGCAATGGATTCAAGCTGCAGGAAAGGAGATTCCACCTGAACCTCAGAAGAACTTCCTGACAGTCAGGGCTGTCTGGCAGTGGAATCTGCTGCCTGGGAGTGTAGGGGAGTCTCCTTCCTTGGAGGTTATTAAGCAGAGGCTGGATGGCCATCTGTCGGGAGTGCTTTGAGGGTGTTCCTGCATGGCAGGAGGTTGGACTGGATGGCCCCTGGGGTCTCTTCCAACTCTACATTTCTATGATTCTATGATTCTATGCTGCTTCTTATTAAAAAGAATGAGGAGGGGTAAGTCTATAGCTGCCAATACCTGATACAGCCAATCCAGAGTAAGCAAACTCATTTGTAAAGGGTAGGACAGGAACAGCAGGTGTCTACCTGGTTCAAATAAGGGACATTGGGCCAATTATTCTGACCAGGGTATTAATCAGGTACTTATACCCTGTCTTTTATGGAACACATATCACACATTCTTCTTAACACTAGGTGTTAGAAAGCTGGGTTTGGGACATGTGGTTTTGAAGTTTGTAGAGCCATCTCCATGCCCAGTGACAACCTTATCTCAAGGCCCAACCAAAGCACAGAGGGACATTTTTCCTTGCCCAAACTTCTGTCTCTAGCCTGAGGTACAGATCTGGTTGCTATATTGCCTGAGTGTCAAAGGGCTACGAAATCGGGCTCCTCTGCCATGCTAGTCATACTTAGCTGTGCAGTGGCCATATTGCTGTGATCATCTTGATATTTCGATAAAGGGCAGTGGCCTGGCTGAAGCATAGGAATCAAGGTCATTCCAACAGACTGGCACAATCTGGTGTTGCGTGGGAATGGAATGTGAATAGGAGCGTATAGACTGTGAAGGGTTCTTAAAATCAAACCTTGCATTGCAGCCTAAGCTCTGGCAAAAATGTTGTCTGCATGCTGAACCTAATCTTTTGTTTTTAATTTTGTTTTTAATTTGTTTTAAGGGTTGGTGGGTAGGGAGGATGGGGTACATTTTAATGTTTTAATGTATTTATATATTCCTGTAATGCCGCCTCGATCCACTGGGAGAGGCAGGATAAAAATAAATTTTATTATTTATTATTATTATTAAGAAAACCTTTCTGGACTCATCCATGAAGCCTGGTTATTGAGTTGGCTTAAGACAGGGCACTACACTGAGAAATACAGCTTTGCTTCAATTATATTCTTTTTATAGCTTGCACAAGAAATAGAACTTCGCTATAGTGGTCTTTTATTATGAGGGCATAATAGGTATATTTGTGTAACAACTTTGCATGGTAGGAATATCTGTGTTTAATGGTGCTACTTATAACTCTACATCTCTCTTTTGGCAAATGATTTGATTTTGGCTCCATACAACCAAGGTGAATTTTCAAATTGCAGTGTGTGTGTATATATATAAAAGCAGTACTGGTGTGGTGATTTGAGCATTGGACTAGAACTCCTTGAGCTTGGGGTTCAAATCTTTGCTTATGAACTAGCCATGGAGACCTCTCTGGGTGATCTTAGACTAGTCATACCCCACAACTTCAGAGAAAGAAATCTTGCACAGAAAACCTTAGGAAAGGGCTGCGATAAGTCAAAGTTGACCTGAAGGCACATAACAAGAAACAGGAAGTGTGTGCAAAACTAGGTTTTCCAAAGAATATTTTCAGATGAGTAGAAAATGAGTAGAAGGGTGGGTGGGGAGGATGGGGTACATTTTAATGTTTAATGTATTTTATATATTGCTGTAATGCCACCTTGATCCATTGGGGGAGGTGGGATAAAAATTATTATTATTATTATTATTATTATTATTATTATTATTATCATCATCATCATCATCATCATCATCACCATCATAAGGCATGGCCCACAAAGGTAACTCGGAAGTCAGAAGCCATGCCTCTGACCCTCAAGGTTGCTTTTGTGGATCTCCAGATGCCCTGGACCATCCCTTACTTTCTGGGGTTTAAAAGCGCGCACAAAATTCAAGCTCTCATTGAGACCAGGACCTCTCCAGGACCTGGGTCTCCTTCATACCTCCTGGTTTCACTTCTTGACAAGGCGATGATGATGATGATGATGATGATGATGATGATGATGATGATGATATTTGTTTGTTTGTCACTTTTTTCCAAAATTAGGAGTCAAGATAGTGTATGATTTAAAAAGAACAATATAAATAAATAAATAAACATTAAACATTAAAGTGGAATTCAACTGTCATAATATTATGACAGTTCAAAACTATACTTAATAAAATGCAATTTGAAAGATTTTTTAAAATAGGTTGAAAATATTTGAGTTTAAAACAATATAGCCCCTCCTTAGATTTGACCATTGAAATTGTCATTCTTCACCCAGAGGAAATACGGTAGTTGGAACAGTCCCAGGCTAGGCCTCCTCCACTGGCGTTAATTTTTCTGTTCTATGTTTTTTTAGGAAAAACACCTGCCCAGTTTGGGAGCCTGGTGGACATCTCCTCCTCCTCCCCCTCCTCCTCCTCTTCTTTATTTCTATCCAGCCCTTTTCCAGAGACTGGGATGTAATCGCTCCTGACTAAAAACAAGTACAACAGAGCTAAAAACTTACAAAAGATCAACAGCAGAATAAAAATTAAACATTGCACAATATTAAAACAATTTAAAACATATGGTTAGAAATAATAAAAAGCAGTTTTTAAATGTTGGCAGTGAGTCTTCTGTCCTTTTTGAGAAAAATGAAATCTAGAATGCTTCAACACTATGGGAAGAAATACCGTGGTCTTTTCCTCAACATCTGTCAGGAATTGGCAAAATTGAGAATTTATAGTACAAAGAGAGGCTGACCTCCTGCATCCCCCTGTTGCTCACCGGATTCCCTTCCAGTCCAAGGAAGGCAGCATCCCCAGAGGGACAGCACTTGCCCCTCCGCCATGCCGTTGCCCCAGGGAAGGGCTCCCAGACAATTTGGCCAATCCCAAATCAAGAAGGTTTGCCATCAAAGTCCATCACAAGGAATAATGTTACCTCTCCCCCACAACCCCTGCCCACAAACCCACCTTTTCCCTGATGTAGCTTCATCAAACCTGACTCCACAGGAGGGGGGAGGAGAAGCCCCCTGCTCCGTTTCCATAGCTGGATGCACAGGAAATATGATCTCTCGGGAGTCCTTTGGAGGTCCCGGAGAATGACATTGTTCATGCAGCACCCAGAGACAGGAAGAGCTGCCCCCTCTCTTCATCACCCAAAATTGGACCTAGCCACTCCTCAGGTGTCATTCAAAAACACAAGCAAGCAAGCAAACCTCCAAGTCTAACAAAGGAGGAAAATCTATGTAGAGACGCACCTCAGTTAGACAATCTCCAAAAAAAGTAATTGCATATGCAAAAGGGAAATTAAACATGCTTATGAGACCATAATAGACTCTAGCCTTATTTGTTTTCTTGCTTAAATATTGTTTATGAAATGTTGGGATGCAGGAAGAGAGAAGGACAGTGATTTGCTGGTCTGAAGTGAACAGAGAAAAGAGAGAGATGCCCAAACCTGCCACCAATGCCAAGGACTCCATTCTTAGCCAGGAAGTCTTGAGGACTGAATGCTATGTCTTCTAATCTCCTTCAGCCTTGCTTTCTCTCCCAACAGAGAGCTGGGGCTGCACAGCTCAGCAGCAATCTTCTCTGACAGCAAAGATGAGGACAGGAACTGCATCATCCCTCCTTCCACCAACCAGCACCTCACACGCACACCTCCAGCCCAGCACACAGCTCAGCCTAGTGGCCCCTGGCCCCACTTGGCCACACCAAAGACATGGTTTCATGGGGCCACTAACCACATCTAGCTTTGTTCTGCCATTTCCCGGCCTTTCCCGGAAACCAGTACATAAAAATAGCCAAAGAGTAGCAGCGTGTGGCCAGAGGTGAGAAAGCAATGGAACTAATGAACAATTGTTTTCTTCAGTGTGCATCCTAATTTGAGTTTCTGCCTCCAGCTTCGTGCAGAGACCCCAAAAGCACCTATAGAGGTTAAATCGTGCCCCAAGAGTCCCCATTACAAACAGAGAGCATCTTGTCCCATTCCTGCACAAAGTCCAGACACTTTGCCTATGTGTTGGAAGCTGAATCTTGGGCCATTAGAGTTGATATCAACAAAAGGCATGTGAAACAGGTTTCTATCTAGTTCCTCTAAGTACAAACCTGCAGAGGTGTTTTTTTTCTACATTGAAGGAAGACGGCAGGGAGGTGGGCTGAGCATAAGGGAACAGGGCACTAAAGACTCGAGTTGGAGGGAGGGATTCTGGGAGCTGTACTCCAAAACAAAGGCTGAGCATTCTGAGAGCTATTGCCCAGAAAGTGGCTTTTTCAAGTTCTACCTATATCTGCAATGTGAGCACATAGGTAGCCTGTGCTATGTAGGAGGGGGTGGCCTCACTCCGAAACTTGGAGATGAAGCCACTCCTTCTTGAGACAGGAGACATTCATAGAGGACCAATGAATGCTGAGATTTGAGACAATCTTGGAATGTCTCTTCCATCCCCAGCATTATATGCTTGTGGAGAAGGAGGGAAGACAGCCCTGTCTGGTAAGCCATAAGGGAAACAGCCCAGGTTCCAGGTTGCTCAGCTAGAAATTAATTCCATGAGAAACAGGTTCTTCTTTCAGATAGAGGTGAACTTCCCAAGGTCCTTCTAATTGGAGAAACCTGCCAATAAGCCTGAAACGGAGAGAGCAGAGTTGGATGCTTTTGTGCTCCCTCCAAAAGACCAAGTGCACAGTTTGGGAGTGGGGAGCTTCCCTGGCCCTGGAGCAGGAGAAGGGAAGAGGAACCTCCTTTCTTTCTGAAGAGGACTTTCTTTCACTTGTCACTGTAGGAGAATGCAGAGGCCCAGGCCTGGTGAATAAAGGATCTAGCTTTAGGGAAAGAAATACTTTTTTATCTTTCATCCTGACAGAGCAGAAACTGAAGAGAACAAGCTCATAAACTCTAATATACTTTGTCATTATTACGAATCAAAGATCCTGGGAAAACTTCATGAAGCTAAGAAATTCAGTAGAAGTGAAACCTTCTAGGCATCCGTTGTCTCTTTCCAAGTAGACAACCCTTCTCCAGTCCTTCCTGCATCACCCGATGCCCAGTTTCGGGGTGTCTTCGGGAGTGGACTGTGCTGTGGAACCCTCACTGTGTCAGCTTGTTCTTTTGGAAGAATTTCCCAAGGACCAGGATACATGAAAAACAGGGATGGAAGCATTTGGGGATCAGCACATGAAAAGCCATAATCATTTTCACTCCAACCTACTTTAGGAGAAGTTCCTTTTCTCGGCTTTATCAGTGTTCAGCCCACTGTCTCTTGCTGCATTCCAGTGCATCCCCAACAGCATTTTATTCCAATTTGTTCCACCTCTTTTTATTTTGTCTTATCTCTTAAAATTCCAGGCCACTCAATAGGCAGGGTTTTCTGGTTGGTGTCCAGAGAAATTTAGAAACATCAGACAGAACAGGAAGAGAGCAAAACAGTGCAACACAGAAAATGAAAGTACCATAAACCTCAATAAAACCACACAGAGACAAAACCGTTTTTAAAGGAAAGGCTTTTAATAAAGGGGTTCTTCAATGCCTGAGAGACTGAAAGATCCCTTTTCTGGCACCAAAAGAACCGTACTGAAAACAGCAGAGGAGCAGGGAAGTTTCTTCAGGGACGGCCTTCCAGAGACATGGCATGAATATGGAAAAGTCTTCCTTTTGACCTTTCTATTCAGCTAAGGGAGGGGGAAGATACAGTTATTTTTTTAAAAAAAAATCCACACGATGTTTCCCTTTTCATGGAACAACCAGAGGGCAATCATAGAACAAACGGAAATATTTTATTCATACCTAGAAGCTACATATTCCAGAATAAATGCAAACAAAAGACCTCCCACATTTTTAAGCAAATTTGGTTAATTTCTAGTAAAGAGCCTTCTGGCCTCTATTTGCTTGATGGGAGGAGGAACACAGAGCCTCTTCACTAGAAGATGTTTAGATCACTGTACCTGGGAGGCAAAACCATTCAGGTCTCTAGGGCCAATAGTGAACCAAGACACAAACAAATTCTCTGACCAGCCAATTCTCTATAGCATTATAAAATCTGAAGGTTTATTGGCCAAATTCCCTACTCAGCTTCCTTCCTCTTCCATCCCATTTTACTGGCCTACTGAGATCCACGTGGACTGCAAACTTTTCTAAGAGGTCACAACCAATAATAAGTGAGGGTTCTCTGGAGAAAGAGAGCTCACTTCTTTGAAGTAGTTTGGGCAGGATCTCAAGAGAAAAGCAAAGGGGAGGCAGGGGAATCAAGCATAGGAATCTATAGTATTAGTAAAAGTAGAGATTGATTATGAAAGCCCATTTGTGCAGAGTGTCAGTGGTGGGCAAATCTGATGCTTGTTTCTTCCCTCGACATCTGAGAGCTTGGAGCTGCATCCCTCCAGGAAGAGACAAAATAGTTTGAGTCATACATATGTCTGCATCTGGTGGATTTGTGCTGAACACAATTCCCCTTCTTTAAAGGGAAAGCAACTCTGCCAATGCATACATCGGCCATTTCCGCACATGGTGAGGGAATCGCTCCCCGCCGCTACTCACCGGATCTTCTGGAGGTCCGGTCTGGGAGGAGTCGGAGCAGTGCATGGTCGTAGATCTGCACTGCTCCAGCATCCAAAATGGCAACTTCCGGTTGGTCATGGGTCTCAACCAACCGCTGAAGCTCGCCAGCCTAAAGGCCTGCCCTCTGCAGATCTCAGGCTCACCTTGGTGCAAGCCTGTGAATCTGCACCGGAAAGCAGACATGCAATGGCATGCTCTGGTATTTTGAAAGACCAGAAAAATCAGTTCTTTCAAAAGCACGCTGGAGGACTACTAGGGGTCGTTCTGGAGCGGACTGAGGTGTGGATCTACGGTAAGTAGTCTGAACCCAGTCCGCTCCAAGGTGCAGATGTCCTCCATGGAGGATGCACTGCACCGTTTTACTTACCCCGTGCGGAAATGTCCATCATGTACTGGCTGTGGCCATGCCACAGAATCACATCCACAATGTACTTGGAGGAGAGAGATTGCACAAGGATGCCTTCTGAGCAAACAACTGCACATATTTCAAGACAGGAAAGCAAACCACTTGCCAGAAGGGGAAAGGAAGAATTGCCATGCCGAGTTATTCTGCACACCCTTTGTATTTCTGCACAGGATAATTTCCTGCAACACTTTGTAATGTGTGAATATCAGGCAAATCTGTGCAGAAATTTTTGTTTTCTCTTCCAACAAGGAAAAAAATTGCAGAAGTTATTGGTCTTCTCATGTGAGGATAAAGCACTTGATTTATCTCTCTAAAGAACATAACTTTAATTTCTGGCATCTTTGGTAAAGCTGACAATGATTTTTCACTGGAACTCTGGAGAGCCAATACCATACTTGGTCCATTTGTAGCAGAGATTACCCTGTTGGAACTGCTCGCTGTCAGTATCCAGTACAGCAAATTCTAAATAAGAAAACTCATCCATAAATGGCAGGCCAGGGACACGAGGTATCCACTTAGTTCAGATAAGGGACACAGGGCCAATTATTCTGGCCAGTGTTCTGAGGCAGAATCTGTCAAACATCATGAGCCAGATGAACCATAACGCATTCGCCGTAGCTTCTAACATTCTTGACTGGTGTTGCAGAAACCATCTCAGATACCAACACGTATCTTTTCCGCAGGTGGATCTCATTTTACTGTGAGATGAACGGTTCTTTCGGCTAGACATTGAAAAATGCTCTAATGTGGCCTCCTTTCCCCTTTGCTTTCTCCGGATTCAGATTCTTCCTGATGTTCTCTTGATGCTTCTAAAGCAGAAAGAGAAAGCAAATGACTAGAAGGACAAGGAATGAAACAAATTCCTCTTCTGATTTGTCTATTTACTGACTACTTCCATTTTTGAACTACTTGCTTTTCCAAGCTCTCTGTCTGACAACAACCCACCAGCCACTTTCTTCCAGGCCACAAAAGAAATAGAGATGCCCATTACGTACCAAGCACCATCGTCCAGCAGTAGAAAGTGACTGGCACCAACAGGATCAGGAATGGAAGCGCCCAACGGATATAGCACAGCAACACTGCAAAGGAATTTGATTGGACAGCTACAGAAAGAAAAAAAGGTGTAGAATTTTTGTGAAAAACTGAGTTGAACATTTCTCCATCCAGGAGCTGGGGTGAGAGAAGAGAACCTAAAAACTGATTCTGTGTCAATCCCCTCCAAAACCACATTTCTACAGTCCTCTGCTAAAAGAGTCAAAAGGGCAGATCAGTTTCTCACTTGATCTAAATCTATTTCCTCCATGCTGATGAGAGAAAACAATCCAGGGAGAGATAACAATCCAGGGAGAGATAACAATTGAAAGACTTAAGTAACAAACTTGTGCAACTTCAATTACAGTCCCCTTGAGCCTTCACAGAACAAACATGCCGAGATTGGAACACAAAACATTTGCATCTGAACCACCCAACCTAGGAACCTACTCTGAATTTGAGCTCCTCAAGCCCTGTTGCCCTCTCCCACTGCTTCAAGAGGCTGGCTGGCTATGTAGACAACCCTCAGTTGTAGTGGCTCCTCTGTTGTGGAGTTCCCTCACAAGGGAAGTCAGGACAGAACCTCCCCTTCTAAGCTTAAGGCAGGCAGCCCAAACTGGAATGCTTTATTCATCTTTGGCTCCGTAAAACCAGAGTGAACCTTCACATAGCTATATGTATGTATAAAGCCAATAGTGGTGTAGTGATCTGGGCACTGGGCTAGAATTCCTTGAGTCTGAGGTTCAAATCCCTGCTCAGCCATGGAGATACACTGGGTGACCTTGGGCAAGTCACAGTCTCTCAGCGTCAGAGGACAGCAATGGCAAGTTCCTCTGAAGAAACCTTGCCAAGAAAACCCTAGGAGATGGTGGTCATAACTCAGATTTGGCCTGAAGGGACATAGAAACACAACAGTGAGTGAATGTAAAGCTGGGTTTACTGGAAAGCTCCTTTAAAATTTGGACTAAAATCAGAAGTTGGCTCACCGTCCCATTTATGTGGGAATCACAAGTCATCATTCCTCACATGAAAAGCATACTCAGAGGTAAGAGCCATGTGCCCACCACAGGGTGAATCTCAAAAGGGAAGAAGCAGGATTAAAGGCTGGAACTGGGATCCCACAGAACAAGGGCCTCATCCACAGTCCACAGTTCAGCCTGCAGAGATTCCCCAGCCCTTATCCTTTCCTTTGCAAGACCCCAGGGTAGTAGTCTGTGGCACCTGAGGGCATACAGTTTTTCTCCGTCATTCCTCTCCGTGAAGTCCTTTGTGTTTTCAAACAAAACACAAAAAATAGCATCCCCTTTTAGAAGAAACCTAAAGCCACCAGGTAATACTGCTGCCACTCTCCCCAAAAGGACTCACCTGTGATGCTCACCTTCTGGCTCCAGGAAGAGATGATCCATCTGCTGTTCACTCTTTCTTTGTACCTGCAAGCAAATTCCCCCATGTGGTTGGACTGAGCCTGTAGGGAGATGCTCAGAGACACATTGGAAGAGGCATCCCCAGGTCCTCTGGAGCTCTCCAGAGATCCTTGGTTGGGGGAGTTCATCTCAGCTCCGTCCTTGTAGAAATGGAAACGTTTCTCAGTGTGATTCCCCTTGGAAGAACAAGTGAGAATCAGGGTCTCCCCTTCTTGTAGCACTTCAGATGGAGGATCCACTTTCAGCACTGGAGCAGGAAGAGGATCTGGGGAACAATCACCCACAAAAGATAAGTAAGGACTTTTAAGATTGCTCTGTCATTATGAATCTCATGGTTTACATAGGAAGTCAAGCCTCCATCAGACAGCTTCCTGGAGAACTGTAGATCTGACATCAGTATCCTTTATTCATTAGTATGTCTGCATTGGCAGACATAATTTATGTTTATTCCTTTTTCTTTAGAGAAGAAAAAAACACTCTGGCTTTTATGAGGTAAAGCACTAAAAAGGACTTAAAAACAGTCTTGTATCTTCAATTAATAGATCCCTGGTTCAGTACTTTTGCTTTTTCCATCAGAATACAAATGCGAATACTGGTAAATTGTCCCTTAGTTTGCTCTGAGTCTTTTCTGGGAAAGGAGGGTTTTAAGTTGTTTCCCCTTTTTTTCCTCCATTTTGCATGTCCTACCTATCTTTGTCTAAGTGAAACAGTGTTATTTTGCCCTAGAAAATGCCAAGAAGAAGAAGAAGAGAACAGTAACAAAAGCCCATATTAAGGTGGGACTCATGTGGCCCTCCAGATGACACTGAACTGCATCACCCAGAATTCTTTACCATTGACTTTGCTAGCTGGGACTGATGGGAGTTGCAGCCTAACAACATTGGCAAGAACCCAGAATTTTCACCTCAGCCTATACCCACCACCAGAAAAACAGAATGAAGCTCTCAAGAGGAGATGCTATTTGGGGAGTAATTTCTCGCTACTGCCCCAGCTGCAATCCATAAAATCAGAAAAGGGGCCAATATTACAAACTAGGGGAAAAACAGAAGAAGCAAGGCAGAAGGGAATCCCACCCCCACCTCAAGGATGGTCTTTCCACCCCAATTATGAGCCACTTTGAGTTCTTTCCCTGTTCTCCTATAAGACCCTCAGACTGCTTTCTTTCTGGCTATCCTTGAAATCAGTAGGAACATTCTAACCTGATTCCATCACAACCAGGGACTCACTCACCTCTCACAGCTATGGGGATGGTGTTACTTCTCAGGGATTCGATCTCCCGTCCTTCCTGCGACAGAATCCAGTATGTGCAGCTGTAGTGCCCAGCCACATTTTCACCCACATGGAAAGCTTCCTGGGGCCCTTTCCCTCCACGGAATAGGTGCCAAGGGCTCCAGCCTTGTTCTTTCTTGTAGAATCTGTATCCTGCCATATCTTGCCCCTTAGGAGCTGAGCAGGTCAGGCTGACTTCTTCTCCCAGGGTGTAAAAAGGGTGTTGAGGAGCCAGAAAAAGAGTCGGAGCTGAAGGGCATTCTGGAGGTTCCCCACCCCGAAAAGGAGAGAAAACAATCCAGTCCTTCAGGGAATAACATGAGCAAACATTGGGCAGGTTTCCTCAAACTCTCATAGAAGCACATTAATAAAATTCCTTGAGAAGCCATGAGAATCAAACTGCTTTGTTTGTACATTTGGACTGCAGGCTTGTTATAGAATGAGACTTTTTCATCCTACAGAACTAAGCATGGAACCTGAGGATTCTCTCACTCAGCTTCCTCTCCTCCAACACATTCCCTCATTTGCTAGAAAGATACACAGTTCTGGGAATTCTGCCTTCCACAGATGTGTAACCTGCACACCAGCCTAGCCTTGTGAACAGGGAAAATCATTTACCACAAAAGGAAAGACTTACCTATGACAGAGAAGATAACCAGTCTGCTCCTTAGAGAGACAGAACTTCTTCCTGTGTTGTCTTCTCCTTTGTAAGAGCAAGCAAAAACCTCCTTTGACTTCAGGTCTTTTGTGGACATCCGCAAAGAATTTGTTGCCCGTTCATCATATACTGTCCATTGGTTTTCTCTGTTCAGTTGATGGAAGTAGAACCACAATCCCTTCTGTCCTGCAGGGACTTTGCATTCCAACCAGACCCATTCTCCTCTGAAAAAAGTGCTGAACGGTGGAAAGAAGGAGAGTTTAGGATCTGGGAGAAGCAGAATTCCCGATGAACCTGAGGAAGGAAAAAAGATGTCCTTTATCCCTTTCCATCTGATCTCCAGTTGAAGATGAAGTTTAACAAAACTATTTCTCTTTTTCTCCATAAATTTTGTGGCACAAATCACCTTCAGCCACGAGGACTCAATTTTCCTTTCCAGTGGCAGTTAAGTTCTAGAGATTTAACAACAATCTTCTCTAGCAAAACTCAATAACAGGGAGATTCCAAGATAATAAAAGTGAGGTTCTCCTCAAAAGGGGGGGCTTGGGGGTTCCTGAATGAGTAAAGCTCAGTTTGTGGCCTAATTGGATCTGGTAAACTCCACTGAAGACTCTGGCTTGTTGCATGTGTTTTTGCTTTCTCCCTCTATGCTATAGGCCATTTCCTCACTAGCTTGTTACAGTGGTATTATTCCACTTTCAGCATCCTATGGAATCCTGGGGTTTGCAGTTTAGGGAGGGCCCTCAAAGGCCATCCTCAAAGGCCCTTCCCTAAACTGCAACCCCGGGATGCCATAGGATGTTGAAAGTGGAATAATACCACTGTAACAGGCTAGTGCAGAAATAGCCATAGATACTTTTGGAGGGACTGAATACTTCCTCTTTGCGAAAAGTGAGATAACATGCTTATAAGAAAAGAGTGCTTGGCTGATTTTCTAGAATGGAAGACAGTGGTGTCTGGTGGTCTACTCATTGCTTGGGGGAAAGCATTTCATGCCTTGAGTAGCTCCTTTAAAATTTGAACTAATCCCTGGAGCACATTCACAGACTTCCCCAACCAACCAACCACCAGAGAGGCAGAGTAATTAAAAGATCCACTTCCATTCAAAGATCCACTTTGTCCACAGTTGGGACAAATCTGCCTCCACAGTTTTTTCAGTGGAACACTGCATTCAGAGGAAGGAGGGAGGGAATAAATTAATTAATGGCCCTTTCCGCATGAGGCAAGGGAATCATTCCATGCCATTACCTACCACTTCTTCTGGGGTCCGAAGCAACGCGGACTGACCCTGAAGTCCTTCCGCAGGGCTCCTCCTTGGTCCAGGGTGAATCGGAGCAGTGCGAGGTCTGTAGATCCGCACTGCTCCGGCTTCCAAAATGGTGGCTTCCAGTTGGTTGTGGGTCCCAACTAGCCACTGAAGCTCACCACGCCTAAAGCCCGCCCTCTGCAGATCGCAGGCTTGCATTGGTGCGAGCCTGCGAATCTGCACAAGGGAGCAGGAATGCAATGGCGAGTTCCAGGAAAATAAAGACCTGTTTTTTGCGGTCTTTAGAAAACACACTGGAGGACCACTTGAGGTCATTTTGGAGTGGACTGAGGTGCGGATCTCCGGTAAGTAGTCCATTCCAAGGTGCAGATGACCTCTGTGAGAGGACACACTGCCCCGTTCTAATTGCCTGGTGTGGGAAGGGCCAATGTCCTGCCTTTTGGGTATGTTTTTTAATGTTTTTTAATGTAATTAATGTATTATTGTTGTTCGCTGCCTCGATCCATGGGGAGAGGCGGGATAGAAATAACTTTTATTTATTATTAATTATTATCCCTGTATGAGACCCAAAGTAGGTCACAGTATAGATTTAAACAAAGGACTTCTGCAAACTAGTCACAATTGTGAAACACCATTCAATAAATAAACCCACTTACAACATTAATTGAAACCAGTTGAAAAGAGCTGAAAACCTAACAGGTCCAACAGGTCCCCTTAAAAAGACCCTCCTGTAAGAGCTGGTTATGGAGCAAAAGCCCATGCAAAGAAATCAAAAGGTCTTTGCCAGTCAGCCATTCTTGAATGAGTGGTGCCACCAAGACAGGACTAATGGTCAGATGGCGACTGATGCCAGCCAGAGATGAAGAGAAGCCTTGTACCTGGATCAGGCTAAAGGCCTGTTTGTCCTGCAGACCTTTCATGCACTGGCCTGTATGGGTGAACCACTCCCTTGTATTTACACCAATCCCATCTAATGCCTTTATTACGGTCAACAGACCATGAGGCAATAAAAGTTAAACACAACAATACTTAAAACAGTATATAAATATACAGTGAGCTTACAGCATAGATACAAATTAGTGTCCAGTTATTAAAATATATTTAAAGTTATATTAAAATTATAATTGTATTTAATGGTGAAGCAAAATCAGTACAATCTTCCATTTAGTTTACCCCTCTCCAAAAAAAAAAAAAATGGAAGGAAGGAAGGAAGAATCTCTTATCTATGTTAGTCCTTATCTATTCCCAATCATATTGTCAATTGTAATATAGCCTTGTGAGTTTTGATAGCAGAATAAATGAACTTACACTCCCAGCAAACCACTGGAGTTGAGGAGCAGACTGTTTCTGATATTGTAGGTGAGCAACAGATATTTTGACCAAATATCACTGAGAGTCCTCTCTTCTCTCCATTTGATTTTAGGATTTTTATTTTATTTTATTTCATAAGTCTTATTTCTGAAAGCTGAGTTTTACTGGTTTTCTTCTCTTACTCTCTCTTTCCTTGGATTTATTTATCCTCTGTGTATGCCAGGGCAACACAGTGCAAAAGGAAAGAAACTGTAACATGCAGAGATTAAACATGGGGAGAGAGATTGCCTGCTTATTTTCAGAAAGGCTTGCCCCTCCCTGCACAAAACAATGTTCAGTTTTCCCCAGTCCTCTGCTTCCGTTTTCATCCTAACAGAGGACAACAGAGGAGGCCTGGTGGCACAGTGGTTAAATGCCGGTACTGCAGCCACAAGGTTGCGAGTTCGATCCTGCCGGGCTCCAGGTTGACTCAGCCTTCCATCCTTCTGCAGGTCGGTAAAATGAGTACCCAGTAACACATTGTAAACCACTTAGGAAGCACTTACCTGATAAGCAGTATAGAAATAAGCGGTATAGAAATACCATTGCTAACATCTCAGTGAAGTAGGATAGCCTGAGAGGCTATGACTGACTCACATAAGCATTATGGTGAGGCTGGGATTTGACCTGATATAAAGTGTACATGGGCAGAGAGGTTGAGGAGAAAGGTGGTTGATCTGAGAGAAAGCAGTCATTTTGAGCAGGTTCTAATAAAGGCACAAAAATTTTACAATAATTGGAAGAGGTAGTTAATCATGCTGTGCGTGTGTGCGCACACCCACACACACGCACACACAAAGAGTACTCTATTTATTAGTGAGGGGATTTTTTTAAAATTTTTTTCAGTCTTTCTTGAACTCATTCCATAAATGCCAGAGGTTTCCTGCTTAGAACAGTAGCTTGATGTGTTCTTCCTTCCTTGTGAAGAACTTTGGCCCTCATGTTGTCTAGTCACTCCCTTTTGACCACTCTGATCTGGCTTGGCCACACGTGTCCTCATTTTCATCCATGGAGTATTGGAGGGTACAGAATCATGTGGAATTCAAAGTCTGTTTGACTGCGAGTCCCAGCATTCCTCACCACTGGCTGTGCTGGCTGGAAGTATACTCCTTCGACATCTGGAGGACGGCATAACTCCCACACAGGTTTCAGTCTAGGCACTGCACTCTTTGATCTTTAACAATAAGAATTTCCCTAAAATGATTCCAGGTTCTGGCTTCTCCCAGTAAAAGCTTTTTAATGCTGCCTTTCTGTTTCAATCACTTCTCTACAGGAAAATGTCTTCCCAAGCAGCTTACATTTGATTGATCAAAATAAGGCAGTCCCTCCCCATGGCCTTACAGAGGCTAAAGGACATGGCACAAAAGGAAAACAGAAAGGGGAGGGAAGAGGGAGAAAAGCAAATCCAGGCACCTCCATCTTCTCTTTTGGATGAACACAGGATTACTACACCTAGGAGTCAAACAAAACAACAACAACCAGCTGTGGGGAGCCAGTCTGGACTCAGCAAAAATCTGTACTCTTTGAGTTTCTTATTGTGAGCTGCTTCCATGTAATTAATCCTAGAAATGGTGATACTCTAACACCTTTATAACCTACTAAGGAGACAGAAGTCCTAACAAATTCCTGGTTAGAAGATCCTTTTTGCCTGGGCCTTTGGTATCCCTTTTCAGTGCCAGACCATAGACACCACTGTCCTTCTTTGGTCTCCACTGGGAGTGACCTTGAACTCCTTTGTGGGTCTAGAGTTGAGAGGTCAGCACCAAAACTTCAATGACAACCCCTTCTTGTGATGTCACAAAAGGGGGACCAGGAAACCCCAGTGATGTTCTATGTATGATGTTACAAGAGGCAGCCCCTGGTGATATCATAAAGCAGGACCCTTGAAGCGCAAACCATGCAAAGAATATGCTTTCCAAAGAAAAAACACCAAGCCTCACGCAGAGTCACAGAGACATTCAAGGCAGTGCTCTCCCTCAGGGAATCTTCTCCTCACCCAGAGCGGGATCCAGGCCCCAATATTCAAGGCCAGGCCCTTCTGAGATCAGCCATCCCTATGTTGGAGTGCTGGCTACAGGAATGAATTTCTGGTTCTTACCTGCAAAAGGCCCCATCCAGGAAATAACTGAGAAGGCAGCTGAAAGAGGAGAAGGAAAGAAAGGAACTGGTCAGATTCCTCTTTCAGACTCTGATGGGTTAGTATAGACAACAGGAACAGGAGGAAGGAGAAAAAGGAGGGAGAGATCAAGGGGGACAAACAAACTGACCAAAAGAACATGGATAGAAGAATGAGGCGGTAGGGGCCAGAAAAATCTAGAAGGAGCCCCAGAGACTCTCCAAGCCCCAGAGAGGGTCTACCCAGATCTAGATATGGAAGGAGAGAAAAAGACAGAGAGGGGAGTAGTGAGACATTGCAATGTAGGAAGAGAGCAGGGCAGGGAGTTCTTCATCTGAAATGAGGGAGAGAAAAGAGAGAGATGCCCAAACCTGCCACGAAGGCCGTGGACTCCATCCTCAGCCAGGATGCCTTGAGGACCCCAATGCTGGGTCCTCGGATCTCCCTCCACCTTGCTTTTTCTCCCAACAGAGCTGGGACTGCACAGCTCAGCAGCAATCTTCTCTGACACCAAAGGTGAACTGCAGGAACTGCATCATGCACTCCTTCCACCGGCTACCACCACACACATTCACACCTCCAGCCAAGCACATAGTTCAGCACAGAGGTTCCTGGCTCTGCTTAGCTACACCAAAGGTGTGGTTTCAAGCTGCACAGGGCAGCTAACCACATCTGCCTTTGTTCTGTCTTCTTATGACATTTCTTGTAAACCTGTACTTAAAATTAGCCAAAGAGTAGCAATGGGGTGGGGGGGGAAGGTGAGAAAGCAAAGGAACAAATGAGCAATTGCTTTCATCAGTGGACATCCTAATTTGGGTTTCAGCCTCCAGCTTCCTTCAAAGCCCCCTAAAAAACCTGTACAGCTCAAATCTAGCCCCAAGAGGCCCCACTCCAACCAAAGGGGATATCACAACCTGTTCCTGCACAAATTAAAGACATTCTGCCCATGTGTTATGAGCCAATTCCTGGATCATTCATGTTGATAACAAAAGGCATGTGAAACATTTAATACAAACCTACAGAGGGCTTTATCTACATCAAAGGGAAAAGGCAGTGGACTGGGCTGGACGTACGAGAACATGGCACCATATACTTCCTGTATTCGAATGCAACTTGAATGTTGACATAAGATGGGGGGGGGCACAGATTCAGGGAGATATACTCCAAAACAAATTCTGGGGATTCTGAGAACTGTAGTCCAGAAAGTGACCTTAGCAAGTTCTACCTATATCTGCAACATGAGCCTACAAGTAGCCCATGCTTTGAAGGAGGGGGTTGCTTGACTCCTAAATTTGGAGTTGAAGCTCTCCCTTCTTGGGCCAGGAGACGTTTCTGGAGGAGCAAGTAATGCTGGGATCTCAGCCAGGATTGGAGAGTCTTTTCCATCATCAATATTGGATGTTTATTTTCATGGAGAGGGAAGGAACGCCGAAAGGCAGCACAGCCTAGGAAGCCAGAGCCCAGGGAAAACAACCCATGTTCCAAGTTCCCCAGTACAAAATTAATTGCAGAATCAACTGGTTCTTCATTAAGATGAAGATGGACTTCCCAAGATCTCTCTGGTTGGAGAAACCTGCCAATTGGCATGAAGTTGGGAGAGTACAGCTGGATCATGCTCCCCTTAAAAGACCTAGGCCATTTCTGCACTAAACTGATGTAGTGCTATCATTCCACTTTCAACATCCTATGGAATCCTGGGATTTGCAGTTTACGGAGGGCCCTTTGAGGCCCATTCATTCCCCTTTCAGCCTCCTTTAGGAGAAGTTCCTTTTCTCGATGTTGTCACTATTTAGCCCACTATGTCTATTCCTGCATCCCAGTCCAATACAAGAAGCATTTTATTTCATCTCTTACAATTCTCCCCCACTCAATAGGTGGGATTTTCTGACTGGTGTACAAAGAAATTAAAATCATCAAATATAGCAACATCATAAAACCAAGATAAATTCATGAAGAAGGGAGCAAAACAGTGCAGCACAGAAAATGAAAATAAAACTCAATAAATGAACACAGAGACAATTGGCCCTTTCCACATGCAGTTATTAAGGTGGGCCAATGCATCTTGCCACGGAGATCTTCTGCATGCTGAAGAGGACTAGGTTTGGTTTATTTACCTTCATTCCGCACGTAATTCCGACTAAATGCGCACCCATGTGGTGGTAAAGCACGCTATTTGAAAACCGGAAGAAATTGGTTTTCCAGTTTTCCAGATCGAGCCAATTCATACTTTCACAGTGGTGCAGACACGTACATTCTCACCAGTGCGAATTGGTGGTCAGCGGAGGGCTCATGGGAGGGGCCAGGGGGTAGTATGGACTTACGCGTGTACGCAATGATGTACTAAACCATGCAAAAAATGGGGACCAATCACAGCCAATGGGGTGGGGTGAGGGGAGTAGTGGGAGTGGCCACGTCAGAGGCAGTGTGGATTCATGAACTCGCACTCAGCCGAATCAGAATGGAACATACGCAGCAACTGTGCAGAAGGAAATGAAAGTCCACCTTGTTTCAAGCCCAGTGTCAGGACCCTGGCACTCCAGGACTCAAGCTCTGAGTCTGAACCTGAGGACTTCAAAGCCATGGAGCCTGCTGCACCAGCAGAGCCCACCCCAGAGGCTGCCATGGAGCCTGCTGCACAGCCCACCCCAGAGGCTGCCCTGGACACAGAGCCCTTGGCCCCAGTAGCCCCAGCAATGGAGCCAGGGGCTGCCTTAGACCCAGAGATTCAAGAGCAGGTGCCTACTTACCAGCAGCATCGGGAGCAAAAGAGTGCTCTCAGAAGGTCAAAGCATTTAAATAGGAAACTCCAAGCAATCAAGCTCCAGCTGAGGTAGCACCTGGGTGAGGGCCTGCTTAATAAAAGCACTCACTCAGCCTTGGGTCTTTGTTGGCTGACAATTGTCCATTTTGGGTGTGCCTGTTGGGCTTCTGGGGCCCTTGCCTTGCTTCCTGGAATGCTGCCCGACTGGCTGAGGAACAAGCTCTGTGGTATGTGGACTCTGTCTGCTGTTTTGCCTGGCTGTGCAGTAACAGCCAGGGATATCTTTGCTGCAAAAGTCTCTTTAATTTACTGCTGCCTTACCTACTTACTGCTGAAGTAAAGCCCTTTGATTTATTGCCTGTCTGCCTTATCTGTGAAAAGACCTATTAGCTGGCTCTTGGCTGCCTGCCACACCTTGGCGCTGACACCCAGAAAATCTGGTAAGAAACGGCACGAACCGATTCACCAGACTTGTGTGGAAAAGAGAAAAAAAGTTAAAGAAAAACTCTTTAAAGGGGGTTCTTCAGTACCTGAGAGACTGATGGATTCCTTTTCTGACACCAAAAAGAGTATCATGAAAACTTCTGGTGAGTTTCTTTAGGGAAGGCTTTCAACAGACACAGAAAAATCATCCTTTTGACTTCTCTGTTCAGCTCAGAGAGAATATACAGTTCTGGTTTGTTTGGGGGTCTTTTTTTCTGTTTTTGTTGTTGTTTTGTTCTTCTGTTTTTAATATTCCCTTTCCATGGACCATCCAGAGGCAACTCCCAGGACAAACAGAAATACTTTATTCATACCTACAACCCAAGTTCTTTTTCTACCAGGAAAAATTGTGGTAAACAACCTCAATGTATTTAAACAAATTTCTTTCTTTAATTTTTAGTAAAGAGCAAATTCTGACCTCTGTTTGCTGGATGGAAGGAGGAGCCCAGAACCTCTTCACTAGAACAGGAGGGCTTGTAGAACACAGTGCCTGTTAAAAAGAGGGCATATCCATCCAGGTCCCCAGAGCCAAGAGTTAACTGAGGCACAAAAAGATCTCTGACTGGCCAATTGCCTATAGCATTATGAAATCGGAATGTTTTTTGGCCCAATAGCCTCTTCAGCTTCCCGCATCCTCCCTCCCAACTGTGCTGGCTGGCAAGATTCACATGGATGGAAAATATTTCCAAGAAGTCCAGCAGCAGAGCTTGGAGTGTGTGAAAGGGGGATGGGAGGAGGCAGGGCCACGAGCTAGGACGTCCCAAAAATATTGCCCCCCAGGGCAAACCATTCCCGTCTCCCGCCCCGTCCCTGCACGACTGAGGAAGTCCCAACAAGTAATAAGTGAGGTTTTCTAGAAAGAGAGTTCTTGCTTCTTTGAAGAAGTCTGGACAGGTTCTCAGTTGAAAAGCAAAGGAGGAAGTCAACCAAGAGTATAGGAATATTGCTAAAAGTGGAAATTAATAATGAAAATCCATAAATGCTAAGTGTCCATGGTAGGCAAATCTGATGCTTGTTTCTTCCTGGGCCATCCAAGACTTGGAGCTGCACCCCTCCTGGAACAGAAAAACCAGTTTGAGCTACGTAGACTTGCATATGGTGAGTTTGTGCTGAACACAATTGCCTTTCTGCAAAGGAAGAACAACCCTGCCAATCCATCCATCTTATACTGGCTGTGGCCATGCCACAGAATCACATCCACAATGTACTTGGGAAGAGAAAGACTGCAGAAGGATGCCTTCTGAGCAAACAATTGCAGGGGTCTCAAGACAAGAAACCTGTTAGTGTACAAAATGTTTTTCCCCTGCAGCAAAGAGAAAATTGCAGAACTTATTTGTCTTCTCATGCTGAGGAGAAAACATTCAAAGAATTGGATCTCTAAAGAATTAAAGAATATGAGGAAAGTAACTGGGCAGCTGTCAATACCTGGTAGAGCCAATCCTCAGTAAGCAAACTCCTCTGTAAAAAGCAGGCCATGGAAAACAGATGTTTACATGGTTCAAATAAAGGACATGAGGCGGGGACTTCCGGTGGAGGAGAGACAGTGAAAGGTAGGAATCCACGAGGCTGTGGAATTCCATTCCGATGTGGTCGGGAAATTCCTTGGAAATTAAAATCTGATTGGAGGAATTTGATCCCTGGAGGAAGGGGATCACGGAGGAGGCTTGTTGGGGGTCCATTGCCACCCTTAGTGCGAAGTAAAAAGAAGAAATATTCAGGCACGGTCGGGTGGAAGGACTGCGGAGCCGCCATTACCACGTTGGAGAGCCTGGACAGGCTAGCTGTTCACCACCGGTTTATAGGAAGCGGCATTACATTTAAATAGCAGTAAGAACCATTGGTAAGTTCCCTAACGGACTTTTACTGGAGTTAAGAAGAAGTAACTTCTTACCTGAAGGAGAGCAGTATTTTCTTGGCGCTGTGACGCCCGGGATGGGGCAGTGAGACGAAGAAGGGGGAAGAAGTGAAGAAGCGATCGGATTGCCCCTCCCCAGAGCGGCAGCGCTTTTAACAGCTATAAAGGATTATAAGACTGTAATTTCTATAGCCACTGTGTGTGGTGGACTTAGGAGTTGGGAGAGTAGTGCTCTTAAAATTTTTCTTTTTGAGTCTTTTTTGAGCCTTTTTGAGACTTTTTTGAACCCTTTTGTGTCCTATTTGGTAAGATTTTTTGTTTTTTTGTTTGTTTTTTGGAGCGAGCACTAGACTGGAGCTGGCGCTTGTGAAAGATCGCCATTTTGTCTAGCGTCTGTGGTGCCCGCAGTGCTGGTAGCGTCTTCAGTAAATACCAGCGGTTTGTCTTCAGTAAAACTTCAGTGGTTTGTCTCCTTTGATTCCTCCGCCCCCCCTCGCTGGCGAATTGGGAAGCTGTGCTGAAGGTTGGAAGAGAGAGTGGACGGGATGATGGAATGCTAGGAAGAGAGAGCGGAGGGGGTGGAAGAGAAGGCAGAACTGTGCAGAGCGGAGCAGAGAGAGTGGATGAAGTGACGGACTAACGGAGGGGAGTGACGGACTGACGGAAGGAACGGAGAGTGATGGGGAAGGAAGAGTGAATGGAGTGACGAGCAACAGAGACGTGGACGGAGTGACGGAGGAGACAGAGCGACGGAGAAGAGAGGTTGGACGAACGGAAGATTGACAGAGAAGAGAGGAGGTGGAGCGACAGAGAGGAGGGGGCAGAGGGAGTGACGAGTGACAGAAATTGAGTGACAGAGAAGAGAGAGAGGACAGAGGGAAGGGGAAAAGACAGCAGAAGTTGGAGGAAGAGGAAGACAGCTGTGGGAAATAATAATAAAAGATAGAAGAAGACAATTAAAAAGAAGAAGATGGGGGGGAAGGGAAGAAGGGTTCAATAAGTCTCTGTGCAATCTTATGTGAGCTTTGGGGTTGCTTATATCATCTTTCCTCTTTTCCTTATACAATCTTTTTTTTTCTTTTTCTTTCTTTCTTTCTTCTCTCCTTGGTGACTGTTTTTTTGTTCATTACCAATTCATCATTCCACTTGTTGGGAAAAAAAAATTGCGGTTGGGGGGCAGTGGTAGTAGGGAGGAGGGTTTATTGGAGTAGTTGAAACAATAAAAAACAGAATTGGGTTTTGGGCATAAAGAGTTCAAAAATTGAAGAAAGGGGTTTGGTTTTGTAATCCTCTATTGATTGTAATATTTCTGTGTTAAGTTTCTTTGAGGTATTCTTTGATTCTGGCTCAGTGAATTTAAATGTGATTATAGAAGAATTTTTGTTTTTTCTATTGAAATTGTTTGGGGAACAAATTAGGTAGAGATATTGTGGGAGTAGAGTATTAAACTAAAAGGGCAAGTTTTGAGTTTATATATATATGTGTATATATATATATATATATATGTGCACATATAAATATACATTCAGATAAGTAACATTGATATATACAAAAAAAAAGAAAGACCCCAACAATAATAATAAAAGAGTGAGAGTGAATTAATAAAATTAATAAAATAAACAGCATAATTAATTAAGTAAACAGATAAACAGAAAATAACCATTTAAATCAGAAGAACCAGAGTAATTAGAAGAACTACATTTAATTTAGGTAGAGAGGAGGAAAGAAGAAATAGTGAATTGGGCAAGATGATGGCAGCGGGGAAAAGGAAGGCAGGAGCCCAAGCCCAAGCCCAAACCCAAACCCAAATCCAATCACTCCCACAAAGGAGAGCTTCGGTGGAAATCAAGACCCCAACTGTGGGATCAAGCATAATAGCCACAGAAACTCAAGGCGCGAATTCAAGTAGTGGAACAGATTTAATAGTGGAACTACGGAAATTAACGACGGCCTTCAAAAATGAAATGAAAGAAGTCAGGATGGAAATGAAACAAATAAGGACGGAAATAAAGACAGATATCAAAAAAGAGTTGGAGATATTTAATACGAAACTGGACAATATAAGTACAGAAATAAGAGAAGCAAATGAGAAAATTGTACAGGTGGAAGAACCACAAGGCTTGAGACTCAGATAACAAATAATGTTGACAGAACAGACCAATTGGAACGTTCAACTTTGCAAATGGATATAAGATTTAGAAATAAATCAATAAAGATCAGAGGGTTGCCTGAGATTGCTCAAGAAGATTTGTATCAAAGATTGGTTGTACCTTTAGCAAGATTTATAGACTGGGAATCAGAACAACTAGACTTGGAAATCGATAGAGCTTTTCGAGTAAATTCTGCAGTGGCAAAGCGTAGAAATGTACCACGAGACATCGTGTTATATTTTCTGAGAGAGAGGGTGAAGGATTTAGTCTTACAACATAATTATTCGAAGAAGCTAATAATAGAAGATTTGGAGGTGAAAATTTTCAAGGATATTCATCCAGTTCTACTAAAGAAGAGAAGGGATTATATTTTTATAACCCAAAGATTAAGAGATTCCGGAAATAAGATACACCTGGGAGAAGTCAGAGGGAATATCTTTTACATGGAATCAGAAAAGAGTGATTTTGAATACAGTCGCGAAGGCACAAGAATTTTGGAAAAAATACAAAGAAGAATTTATGAGAATTGAGGAATCGTTACGAGATCAAGAGAAAGATAACAGGAAAGAAAATATACAAAGAGATCAAGGATTAAAGAAAAGGATAAGAAAAGAACAGATGAAAAAAGAATTGGAGAGAATAAGGAAAGAAGAAGAATCAGAAAAGAGACAGGTGGAAGAGGAGGAAGAGGAAGAAGGAGTAGAAACAGAAGCAGGAGAAGAAGGGGAGGAAGATACACCATCAATTCAAGATTTGGAATTGGTTGGATTGGGGGAGGAAGGCTCAGAAGAAATTAATTAGGAAAAAGAATAGTTGTTAAGGTAAGTTTTGTTCTAGCTTTGATTTAAAATGAACTTAAAAATATTATCTTGGAATATCCGTGGTATGAATGCTCCACATAAAAGGAAATGTATTTTCCATTATTTAGAAAAATTGAAACTTGACGTGATAGCTATCCAAGAAACTCATATTAGAAATAAAGATTTAAAATACATTCAAAACCCCAAATTAGGACAAAGCTTCTCATCTGTAATTGATAAAAAGAAAAAAGGAGTGACGATTTATGTAAGTAATAAATTTGAATCTGAATTAATATATAGTGATGAAAAGGGACACCTCCTAATGGTAGAAGTTAAGATGCCAGGTCTAAAATTTGTAGTTGTAGCAGTATATGGACCATTGGATAATAAGAGTAAATTCTATCAAAACTTATTAGAGAGATTAATGGATTTGGAGAATCATAAAGTGATACTGATGGGGGATTGGAATGGGGTTCTGAATTCTCAAACAGATAGATCAGGAGAGAATAGGTCAAAGAAAAAAGTGAACCAGGGCAAATTACCGAAATCATTTTTTGATTTATTAGATTATTTGTCCTTAAAAGAGGTAGATAATAAAACAAATAGAAAAGAAGAATATTTTACGTATTATTCTGATTGTCATAAGACGTGGTCAAGGTTGGATAGATTTTTATACCCCTGGAGATGACAAAAAATATAAAGAAATTAGAAACCCTTCCGAGAACTTTATCAGATCATTGCCCAATTCTGTTAACGTTACAATTTGGCGAAATTAGAAGAGACTGGAGATTAAATGATAATTTGTTTAAAAAGGATGACATAGTGATAAAGGCAAAAGCAGAGTTAAAATCTTTTTGGGAAATTAACCTTGGACAAGAACTACCAATTCATGTAGTTTGGGATACCAGTAAAGCCGTGATGAGAGGGTTTTTTATAGGTAAACAGGCTTGGTTAAATAGATGCAGAAAAGAAAAGGAAACATATATTGTAAATAAATTACGGGAGAAGGAATACCAATTAAAGATAAACCCTAAGGATATGAAGATTTATAATGAAACGAAAATGTGGAGGAAACAATTATCTCTTTTGATGATGGAACAATTAGAACAAAAATTGAAATATTTAAAACAGAAACAATTTGAATATGCAAATAAACCAGGTAGGTGGTTGGCGTATAAATTGAAGAAAGAAAAAGATAAGAATATCATTACAGAAATAAAGGAAGGACAGATTGTCCATCAACCACAAGAAAAGATTAAAAATGTATTAGTAAATTATTTTGAAGAATTATTTAAAGAAAGTAGTCAATCCCAAGAACAGAATTATAGCATTATTAAGTACTTACAAGAGATGGATATTGCTAGATTGTCAGAGTTACAAAGGGAGGAATTAGATAAGGAGATAACCTTGCAGGAAGTGCAAAATGCTATTATGAATTTAAAGGAAGGGAAGGCTCCAGGCCCAGACGGATTTACAGGAATATATTATAAAACTTTTCAAGAGTTATTAGCACCCATTTTAGTTCAGGTAATTAATTCCATCAAAAATCAGAAGATTCCAAATTCGTGGGAGGAGTCCAATATTATATTGATTCCAAAAGAGGGGAGGGATAAACAAAAGAAAAAAAATTATAGATCCATTTCGTTGTTAAATATTGATTACAAAATTTTTACTTCGATTTTGGCAAATAGATTAAAGAAAGTTTTGGTGAATTGGATACATACAGATCAAAATGGATTTCTCCCGGGTAGATACTTAAGAAACAATATAAGGACGATAGTAGATATAGTAGAATATTATCAACAATATAATCAAAAGGAATTGGCTTTAGTTTTTTTAGACGCGGAAAAGCGTTTGATAATTTAAGATGGAAATTTATGTTCAATGTAATGGGAGAGATTGGGTTTGGAGATAGGTACAAAGGGTGGGTACAAGCTATTTATGGAGTTCAAAGGGCTAGTTTAATAGTTAATGGGGACAAATCAAATATATTTAAGATAAATAAGGGAACGAGACAGGGCTGCCCATTGTCTCCTCTATTATTTATCATGTGTTTAGAAATCTTAAATATTAGGATTAGAAATAATAAGGAAATATGCGGCACTAAAATAAGAGGATATGAATTCAAACTACAAGCATTTGCCAATGATATGGCCATAATTTTGGAAGATCCGATGAGAAGCATCATACCCTTAATAGATACATTAAAAGAATATGGTCATATTGCTGGGTTAAAGATTAACAAAGATAAATCATTGATGGTCACAAAAAATATCATCCCAAAGCAAGAATTGGAACTGATGAGGATTTCAGGATTTAAAATAGCGAAAAAGGTGAGGTATTTAGGTATAGAAATTACAAAGAATAATTCAGAGTTATTTGAAAATAATTACAAGAAAATTTGGAGGGAAGTGCAAGATAATTTGAGGAAATGGAAAAATTTACAATTATCAATACTTGGGAGAATTTCGGTAGTGAAAATGAACATTTTACCAAAAATGTTGTTCCTTTTCAAAACCTTCCAATAATATTTAATGATAAACCCTTTAAAATTTGGGAGCAGGACTTAAGTAGATTTATATGGAATGGAAGGAAAGCAAAAATTAAATGGAAATATCTAAAAGATTCTAAGGAGAAGGGAGGACTGGGAGTTCCGGACTTAAAATTATATCATGAAGCTTCAGCATTAATATGGGCCAAAGAATGGATTTTATTAGAGAATGACAAATTATTGAAATTAGAAGGATTTAACTTACATTTCGGTTGGCACGCCTATATTTGTTATGATAAACATAAAGTTAATAAAATAATTACAGAACATTTTGTAAGGAAAGCGGTTTTACGAATTTGGTTGAAATTTAGGGAAAAAATATATCTAAAAATACCATCTTGGACCTCCCCCCATGAAGCATTTTATAAATTTGAGAAATTGAGGATAAAAGAATGGTTGACGTATAAGGATATATTAAAAAAGAAGGGATGAGGGTCAGACCTAAAACTAGAGAAGAATTAATGGGAGAAGGTTACTCCTCACATTGGTTCTTACATAATCAACTATTGGGAAGATATAAAGAAGATACAAAATCTAAAGGAATTATGTGGGAGGATACAGAATTCGATAAGATAATACATTCGGGAACCAAACAGTTATTGAGTAAGATATATAAATTATTATTAAATCTGGAGTTAGAGGATGAATTTGTGAAAACTAACATGATAAAATGGGCCCAAGATTTAGAACATCCAATATTGATTGAACAATGGCAATTCGTGTGGAAGATAAATCAAAAATTTACTATGAATTACAATTTAAAAGAGAATTTTTTTAAGATCTATTATAGATGGTACCTAACCCCACTTAGACTATCTAAAATGAGTAAAAAAGGAAGCATCCACATGTTGGAAATGCCAAGAAATAGGTTCCTTTTACCATATGTGGTGGAGATGTAGTGAAGCAAATAAATTTTGGATACAAATTCATAGCCAAATAGAGAAAATACTTAATATAAAATTTGCATTCTTACCTGAAGTTTATTTGTTAAATATTTTGACAGGATTAGAAATAATATTGAAGAAAGAAACCCTGAGGATTTTGTGCTATTTAATATATGCAGCAAGGATGGTGTATGCAAAGTTTTGGAAATCCAAAGAAACACCGAAATTAGAAGATTGGATGTGTAAAGTGTATGAATTAGCAGAGTTAGACAAACTTACCTTAAGGTTGCAAGATAAGACGAATGGTAAAGCCTTCTTGGAATGGGAAAGATTAAAACCTTTGTGGGAAAAAGAATGGGGTGAAGCTGCTTTGATAGGGTTGTTTAGTTAGTTATTTTTAATAAGAGTGAGATAGTTAGGAAGTTTGTTGATTAAGGTTAGGTACTTAATAAGATGGTTAAGGGAAAAGAGTAAATAGGTTTAAATAGGAAAATTAAGTAGAGTGATTTCAGGATGGAGTGGCTGAAGTATGAATAAGTTAATTAACAACGGAATTAGTTAAATTATATTAGTATGACACTAATCTTTTTTAGTGTTATATAATTCGTGAGTAGGTGTAAGGAATTGTTTTATAGGTTTGATATAGAATAGCAAGGTGGAAGCGGGGATACCAGTAAAAGGATTAATTGTATAAGGAGGTTTTTTAGGGATATGAGAAGAATTCGTATTTATTTTCCAATGGTTCGGGGGTAGAAGTCAAGTATGTTTATGTTTATGTCTATGTTGAGAGAGAGTGAAGAAAAGAGCAAGAAATTAGAAGAATTGTTTAGGAATGTATGGCCTGTATGGTTTGTATGTAGGTAGGTAAATTTTTTTTGTGTGTATGTGTGTGTTATGTGGGATGGCATGTTTTGGTTTGTAAGGGATGTTTTTATTGTGTTTTTGTATTTTTAATAAAGTATATTTTAATAATAATTTAAAAAAAAGAAAGAAAGTTGGGGGGGGTTGTAACATTCCTTACATTGAAGCCTTTTCCATGTGAGTGGAGGAAAGAGAAAAAATAAAACCAACAGTAACCAGAAAAAAAACAAAAAAAAACAAATAAAGGACATGAGGCAGTGGGCAGTGTATTAACCAGGCATTTATTCCCAGTCTTAGAAGGAATGTGTGTCACACACTTCTTCTTATTACTAGGTATTAGGAAGCTGGCTTCAAGGACCATCAAAGTTTGGGATCAGTGGCTGTGAAGTCTGTAAAGCCGTGCACATAAATGGTGATAAGTTTATATAAAGACCCAACCAGAACATGGACAATTTTCCTTGTGAGAAAACTTTCTAGAGCCAGAGGTACAGTTCAGGTTGCTATACTGCCTGAGAAATAAAGCTTTGTTTCATGTATATTCTTACTAGAGCTTACACAAGAAACAGAACTTTGCTATATTTTTCTTTTCTTCTAAGAGCATAATAGGTGTATTTGCATAACAGTCATGTACTGGCATGAATACCTAAACTCAACAGTGCTACTTATAACTCTGTGGCCCTTTCCACATGGGGGTTAGAAAACGGTGTAGAGCGACCTCTGATGGAGGTCGTCTACACCGTAAAGCGGATTGGGGTAGACTACTTTTGCGTAGTTCCACACCCCAATCCATGCAGGAGCGACCGGAAGTGGCAGCACCGCGTGCTTTTTAAAAACCACTTTTCGTTAGTTTTTTAAAAAGCACGGTGTGTGCAGCCCCATCGCAGCGCCCGGTGTAGATTTGCAGGCGCGCGCAAGTGTGCGTCTGCAGATCTGCCAGGGGGTGGGCTTCCGGCTGGCGAGCTTCTCCAGTTGGCGAGCTTCTCCGGTTGGTGGAGAGCCTCCGCCAGCTGGGAGCCGCCATTTTGGATACCACAGGACGCCGACGAGTGTGGAGCAGCGAACTCACACTGCTCCACATGGCAACAGACTTACCTGGTTGCAGGTAAGCTCCATTTTAGCGTGTTTTCGCCCGTTTCTTCCTCCGCATGTGGAAAGGGCCTGTATCTCTCTTTTGTCAAGTGGTTTTACATCCTACAGCTTTTCTACATAGAGGAACAATATACCATGGTTAAGAAGTGTCTCTGCTCCTTTAACACTATGTGTCTATGCTCTGAGCAATTACAACATTGCCTATTAGCAATTGTTGACTGAGGGTGACCTACCTTGACATGGCAAAAGCTCAATTAGTAAGTGACAATGTGCTGGCAGCCACTTTTCCTAGAAGTCTGCACTGAGGCAGAACAGACAATTAATCAACAAGCAGCAGAGCAGGGCTTACTCACAAGGCAAGAGTAACAAAATGTCCAAACAGCATTCAGGTTCCAGAGCAAACAAATCCAAAGGGCAAATGCAAGTCATCGTCATCATCAAACAGGCAGAGGTTCAAGGTAGTCCAAATGCAAGAGACCACAGCACAGAGCTTCAACAACCAAAAAAATCAATTGTTGATTCTGAAAGGAAAGGGCCAGCTGAAAGCCTTTTATCTACTGATGTTGTCACCACAGGTGTTCCTTCATTAGGGCTCGTTTGTTACTTAAATGCACTGAGTAGCACAGCCCTTCTTTCTGACATTGTCTCTCTTGCACAGTAAGCATCTGTGTTGTCTTATCCTCTGATAATTGTTCCTCTTGCTCAGGCCCATGCTGTTGTTTGTTATCTTCTCCTGAGCAAGCTTCCGGGGAAACTCCTGCCTCTGGGGGAACTTCTGCCTCAGATTCAGAATTCTCCTCCTCACTGCCAGGGTCTCCAAGGCAGAACATGACAGAATCTCTCAAATGTTGTCATGAGCCAGCTGAACCATACCTCACTCAAAGGTTGTTTCTAACGTTCTCAACTGAAGCTGTGGAAACCATCTCAGATTCCAATATGCTTCTTTCCCCAGGTGGATCTCATTTGACCTTGAGAGGCAGGGTTCTTTGGGGCTGGACATTGCAAGATGTTCTAATGTGACCTCCTTTACCCTCTGCTTTCTCCTGGCTCAAATTCTTCCTGATGTTCTTTTGATGCTTCTAAAGGAGAAATAGAAATCAAAGGACGAAATGGACAAAGTATGAAACAAATTCCTCTTCTTATCTATTTACTGACTACTTCCTTTTTTGAGAGACTTGCTTTTCCAAACTCCATATCTGACCGTAACCCACTAGCCACTCTCTTCCAGGCCACAAAAGGAAATGGAGATGGCCATTACATACCATGCACCTTCATCCTTCAGTAGCAAATGACAAGCGCCATCAGGATCAGGAATAAAAGTGTCCATCTGATATAGCCCAGCAACTCTGAAAAAGAATGTGATGGAACAGCTAGAAAGAGAAAAACAAGACATGGGATTTCAGTCAAAAACAGGATTAATTTTTTTGGCATGTCAGCAGTTGGGATGGGGGAAAAGAGAACCTAAACATTGTTTCTAGGTCCATCCCCTCTGTCACTGCTTTTCTACAGTCCTCTGCTAAAAGAATTGAAGGGCAGATCAATGTGTCACTTAAGCTAAATCTATTTCTTCCATGCTGATGAGCAGATACAATCCAGACAATTAAGTAATACACTTGTGTAACTTTGATAACAATTTATGAGGAAGTCACCAATGCTCACTGCTCACGTGAAAAGGACACTCAGAGACAAGAGTCAAGTGACCATCACAGGGCAAAAATAGAAAAGGAAGAAGCAGGACTTAAGGATGGAACTGGGACTCCTCAGAACAGGGGCTACATCCAGACTGACGCAAGCATATTCTCCCATGTGGTCGGGCTGAGTCTTTAGGGAGATGCTCAGAGACACATTGAAAGAGGCATCTCCAGCTCCTCTGGAGATCTTCAGAGATCTTTGGTTGGTGGAGTTCATCTCACTTCCATCCTTTTAGAAATGGAAAATTTTCTCTGTGTGGTTCCCCTTGGATGAACAAGTGAGAAGTAGGGCTTCTCCTTCCTGTACCACTCCCCTGGAGCAGGAGGAGGACTTGGAGAACAATCATCCACAAAAGGAAGTAGAGACATGTAAGATGGCTCTGTGGTTCTGAATTTGTGGGTTTGAAGAGGAACCCATGCCTCCATCAAATGATTTCCTGAAGGACTGTACATCTGACATTGCTCTTCTCTTCCATCACCAGCTACTTGAAGTGACCAGTTATGGAGTGTACAGGTGGAGAAATAATAGTAAATTGTCCCTTAGATGTCTCTAGTTTTTTTTCTGAGAAAAGAGGATTTTAATTACTGCTTTCTTTTTCTATTTTCCCATTTTGTACATCCAACTTGTCTTTGGCTAAGTGAAACATTGTTACTTCTCTCTAAATGATGCAAAGAAATTATAGTAAGTTAACAGTAACAAAAGTTATATTGAGGTGGGAATCTTGTGGCATTTCAGATGACACTGGACTGCATCACCCATAATTCCTCCCCATTGACTTTTTTGCAGGGACTGACAGGAGCAGTGGTCCAACAACTTTGGGGGGGCCCAAGCATTGCCATCTCAATCTATACCCATAACTTCAGCTGCAATCTGTAAAATCTGAAAAGAGGCCCAGACTTTAAAAACATGGGGAAACAGAAGAGGCAAAGCAGAAGGAAATCCCACCCCCACATCAGTTGTGGTCTTTCCACCCCCAATTATGAGCCACATAATTGCGTTCTTTGCCTGTTTGGAAAAAGGTGGGATATAAATCACATGCAAAAATAAAAGACTGTTTTCTATCCCATACAATCCTCCAGTGGCCTTTTTTCTGGTTTTCCATAAGGTCAACAAGAACATTGTGATCTCATCCCATCACAAGTGGGGACACTTTTCAGGGACCAGATCTCCAACCTGTCCTCAGACAGACTCCAATGCAGATAGTGGTACCAGCCAGCTGCATGTTCACCCACATGGAAAACTTCATGGGGCTCTAACTCCTTACCAAATTGCTGTTCTTCCTTGTAGAATCTGTATCCTGCCACATTTTGACCCTCAGGAGCTAAGCAGTTCAGGATGACCTCTTCCCCCAGGATGTAAAATGGGTGCTAAGGATCCAGGGAAAGAATTGGAGCTGGGGGGCGTTCTGGAGTCCCCCCCCAAAAAAAAGGAGGGAAAACAATCCAGCCAGTTAGGGAATAAAATGCTCAAACATTCAGGAGATTTCCTCAGACTTTCATAAAAACACACTAACAAAATTCGCACCCCAACCTAAACCCACAACTAGAAACAGATGGTAAAGCTGCCACAAGGAGAGATTTTTCTGGGGGAATTTCTCACTAGTTGCCCAGGTGAAATCTTTAAAACCAGAAAAGAACCCAAGATTACAAAACAGGAGGGGGGGACAGAAAAAGCAAAGAGAAGGAAATTTCACACAAACACACCAAAGGTCTTTACACCTCTAGTTATAGACCACTTTGTGTTCTTTCCCTGTTCTGAGAAAGTTGGGACATAAATCACACAAATTAATCAAAGTCTATTCTCTATCCAGAGAGCCCCGGTGGCGCAGTGGTTAAATGCCAGTACTGCAAGCCACAAGGTTGTGAGTTTGATCCTGCCGGGCTCCAAGGTTGACTCAGCCTTCCATCCTTCTGTAGGTCAGTAAAATGAGTACCCAGCTTGTTGGGGGCATGTATAGAAATACATGCTATTTGTAAGTTGTTCGCCGCCTCGATCCATATGGAGAGGCGAGATACAAATAAATAATTTTTAAAAATCCCGTGACTTCCACAGGTTGCCTTCTGTTTTTGCTTCCCCTGAAGTCAAAGAGAGCATTGTAACATTATCTCATTATAACCAGGGACTCACTCACCTCTCACAGCTATGGGGACAGTGTTACTTCTTGGGGACCAGATAGCCCATCCTTCCTATGACAGAATCCAGTACATGTTGCTGTGCTGCCCAGCCACATTTTCACCCGCATAGAAAGTTTCCTTGGGCCCTTTCCCCTCACAGAATGGTTGTTCTCCCTTGTAGAAGCTGTATCCTGCCACATCTTGCCCTTCAGGAGCTGAGCAGGTCAGGGTGACATCCTGGTCTTCTCCCAGGATGAAAAAAGGGTGCTGAGGGTCCAGGGAAAGAGTTGGTGCTAGAGGGAGATCTGGAGGTCCCCCCAAAAAGGAGGAGAGAAAACAGTTCAGTCAGGGAATAAAATGAGCAAACATTGGGTAGATTTCTTCAAACCCTGAGAAGCCATGAGAACGAAATGGCTTTGAGTGTACGCGTCAACTACAAACATATTACAGAATGACACCTGTTTCCCCTACAGTACCAAGCAAAGAAGCTGGGAATCCTGTCCCTCAGCTTCCCCTCTTCCACCCCATTTCCTCAGCTACCAGAAAGACATAATATTCTTAGGCATTCCCTTTCTCAAAATGTTTACCCTCCAGACCATGTTAGCCTTGAGAACAGGGGGATTTATTCACCACAAAAGCAAAGACTTACCTATGACAGAGAAGACAACCTGCGTACTCCTTGAAGACTCAGAAATCATTCCAGTGTTGTCTTCTCCTTCGTAAGAGCAAGCAAAAAATTCCTTTGAGTTCAGGTCTTTTGTGGAGATCTGCAAAGAATGTGTTAGTTCTTCCTTATATATAGTACATTGATTTTCTCCTTCCAGTCGATAGAAAAAGAACCAGTATCCCTCCTTCCCTGCTGGGACAATGCATTTCAACCAGATCAGTTCTCCTCTGAAAAAGCTGCTGAATGGAGGAGACAAGGACAGTTTAGGGGCTGGGGGAAGTACAACTCCCTGTGAACCTCACGGTGCAGTAGAGACCACTAGAGTCTTGAAGGAACCCCAGAGAAAGCCTACCCCTGATCTAGAAAAAGAAGGGGAGAAAAACACACAGGGAATGCAGATTGGGATGCAGGAAGAGAGAGGGAAAGGGGGTTCCTGGTCTGAAGTGAAGAGAGAAAAGAGAGAGATGGCCAAACCTGCCATCAATGCCATGGACTCCATCCTCAGACAAGTTGCCTCAAGGACCCCAGTGCTGGATCCTCAGATCTCCCTCCGCCTTGCTTTCTCTCCCAGCAGAGCTGAGGATGCACAGCTCAGCAGCAATCTGCTCTGACAGCAAAGAGGAAGGCAGGAACTGCATCATCCCTTCCTTCCCCCAACCAGCACCTCACACTCATCCCTCCAGCCCAGCACACAGCTCAGCCTAGAGGCCACTGGCTGTGCTCCATCTCACCAAAGCTGTGGTTTCCATCTCCACAGGGCAGCTAACCACATCTGTCTTTGCTCTGCCTTCTCCTGGCCTTTCTTGGAAACCAGTACTTTAAAATAGCCAAAGAGTTGCAGGGTGGGGCCAGAGGTGAGAAAACAAAAGAATAAATGAGCAATTGTTCTCATTAGAGTGCATCCTAATTTAATCCAGTTTCATTCACAGACCCCAAAAGCACTTGCAGAGGCAGTGGCGTAGGGATGGGGGGCAATGCACTCCAGCAGCAATTTGGGGGGGGGCTCTGCGTCTCCTTGCTGGCCTTCCCCCACATGCCATACCCCCGCCTCATCTGTTGTAGCCCCGCCACATGCACCATAGCCATGTCCCCACCCCACCGCCAGCCCCTCTGCCCACCCCCCTCTGCACACTCCAAGGTCTGCTGCTGTGTAGAGTTAAATCTGGCTTCAAGAGATCCCACTCCAAGATGGGAGACATCTTACCCCATTCCTACACAAATCAAGATGCTTTGCAAATGGGTGGGAGCTGAATCCAGGGCCATTTGCATTAATAGCAATAAAAGTTGTAAGAATTAGGTTTATTTCCAGTTCCTCTTAATACAAACAAGCCAAGGGTTTTTTCTACATGGAAGAAAGAAGGCAGCAGGGTTTGCTGCATATAAGGGACCAGGGCACCATAGACTTGCTGTGCTTGAATATGATGTGGATAGTGCCATGAGATTGGTGGGGGCATTCTGGGAGCTGTACTCCAAAAAAGGGACTTTTTCAAGTTCTAACTATATTTGCAATGTGGGCACATAGGATTGCCTCCCTCTAAAACCAGAGATAGAAGCAACCCCTTCTTGAGCCAGGAGACATCCCTGGAGGAACACTTAATGCTCAGATCTGAGCCAGGTTTGGAAAGTCTCTTCCATCCTCAGTATTGCAAGCTCATCATCCTGGAGAGCGAAAGAAAACCAAAAGACAGCAAAGCCTGGTAAGACAGAGCAGAAGGAAACCACCCAGGTTCCAGGTTCCCCAGCTGGAAATCAATTACATGAGAAACTGGTTCTCCTTCCAGAGAAAGGTGCATTTCCCAACGCCCCTCTAAGTGGAGAAACCTGCCAATCAGCCTGAAACTGAGAGGGGGGACTGGGTGGTTTTGTGTTCCCTCTAAAAGACCAAGTGCACAGCTTGGGAGTGGGGAGGTTCCTTAGACCTTGAGCAAGAGAAAGGCAGAGGAACTTTCTTCCTCAAGAGGACTTTCTTTCCTTTGTAGTTCTAGGAGAAATTAGAAGACTTGGCCTGGAGGATCAAGGGTCCAGTTTTCCTGAGGGCCCTTGGCCATGAGCTATCACACTCAAACAGACTTTGTGAAGATCAGCAAGTGACTATGGCAAAGTGCAGATGCTGGGAAAATCCCATGAAACTAACTAATTCAGCAGAAGTCAAACCTTCTGGGCATCAGTTGTCCCTTGCCAAGTAAACCGCCCTTCTCCAATCCATGCTACATCTCCCTTTCCTCAGTTTTCTCTTAAGAGAACAGATTGTGCTGTGTAACCTCCAGCTTGTTCTTTTGGAAGACTTTCCCTAGGACTCAGATACACAAACCAGACAGCTGCCCACCAGATTCTCTTCCAGTCCAGGGAAGGCAGCATCTCCACAAGGAAAGCACCTGCCCTTCCACCATGCAGTTGCCCCAAGAGAAGGGCTCCCAGGCTGATTCAGAGACAGAGCTCCCATTGCTTTCATACTTGTCCAGTCCCAAATCAGGAAGGTTTGCCATCAATGGCCATCAGGGAGAACTACGTTACCTCTCCTCTCTGCTCTCTGCCCACCAACCCACCTTTTAGCTGATGTAGCCTCATCCACCATGACTCCACAGGAGGGTGGGGGAGAAGCCTCTTGCCCCATTTCCATATCTGGGCATGCAGCAACAGGGCCTTTCCCTGCATTGTTGTTGTTGTGAGCTGTTAAGTCATTTCTGACTTATGGCAAGCCTGAGGTGAACCTATCACAGAGTTTTCTGGGGCCGAGAGTATGTGACACATGCAAGGTCGCCCAGTAGGTTTCCATGGCCAAGCAGGGAATTGCACCCTGGTCTCCAGGATTGTAGTCCAAAGCTCAAACCTCTACACCACACTGGACCTCTTCCCTTTATCAGCCAGCTGCAAAACTGCAGGTAGCCATTCCTTGGGGGTCATTCAGAACAACAGCAGCAACCAAGTCAAATCAATAGAAAAAAATTAAACAATTTAACACTTACTTATATATTTCATTGAAATATTTCTGTGTCACCAGACAATGAACAAATAAAAACCTATTGAAACAATACAAAGATCAAAACATTGCCCTGGTGGCGCAGTGGTTAAATGCCAGTACTGCAAGCCACAAGGTTGTGAGTTCGATCCTGCCGGTCTCCAAGGCTGACTCAGCCTTCCCTCCTTCAGCAGGTCGGTAAAATGAGTACCCAGCTTGTTGGGGGCATGTATAGAAAATGTATCAAAATACATGCTATTTGTAAGTTGTTTGCCGCCTCGATCCATATGGAGAGGCAGGATACAAATAAATAATCATAAAAATAAAATAATAATAATTTTAAAAGCACAGTAGCAATATTCTTTAAAATCTCCTAAGAGCAGTCTAAAAACAACTCTGGGATCCAGTTTTGAAGCATTTAAAACAGCAGTTTCAAACACTGAATGCCATGCAGAGCAGCACTGTTTTTGCTGAGTGCCAGAAGCTCAAAAGAGAGGGGACCAGTATGACTTCCTTGGGCAGGGAGTTCCACAGTCCCAGCGCTGCTACAGAGAAAGCTCTGTGCTGTGTACCCACCAATCTAGCTTCACAAGGTGTTGGGACACACCACAGGGCCTCCTCAGAAGACTTCTGGCAAGGTCGTATGTGGGGAAGGCAGTCTTTCACATATCCAGAAATACCTTTTACCTTTCAGATAAACCTTAAAAATTTTTTCAATAGACCAAAATCATCATTCTAACAGATTTCAATCTAACCAATTTAACAAGTACAAAAATGTGGAAACTTTTTAAACCAGACACATCTTCTTTCGGTTTTCATTCCTTTTAATGAAAATGTTTTTATATGGTAAAATTCTTCATAAATGGGGGAGACAAAACTTGCAATTGTCAAAACCTGAATGTGAAGAAGGAAGTGACGCCCTGGGCTAGAATCATGTTGCTGACCTGAACGGGCACAAATATTGGGGGGGAGATACCACACAAAGGTGTCATCCTGACTAGGGTTGGAAGACAACCATACAGATTTTCTATTAATTGGGCACTGTGTCAGATCCACATAACAAGGATGGACTTTTGGTTGTCACCTTCTTTTCTTCTCTTTTAGGCACCAATGGAATTCATTTGCTCTGAAGGGTTGGGTTAGCAACATCATGACATCCCACTCGGCAACTTCTTCCTACCACAGTCTCACTTTACTTTGTTGCTCTGTTGATGGGTTGAAACAGAATCTCACTGTATGTTACTTCCTTCTCTTACATCAGTGTGATTCCACTCTCCATCGCTGGTCCAGAATAAGTAGGAGCAGATTGGCATAGGCCACCTATGAACCCTGCAGAGGAAAAAGGAATTGAGGGTGAAGTTGTTCAGACCAGGGATAGCAGCAATTTTCCAATTCAGTGCTGAACCTTATGAAGAAGACTTTAAGGAGCTCTCCAAAGTTCTGAGCATTATGACTAGGACATTTGTTGGCTATCCAAAGTGCTGGGCTTTAGCAATAGAACTTCAAGGAACTATCCAAAGTGCTAAACCTTCTGAGCGGAGAATCAATCCTGTTCATAAGGTTCAGAATTTCGGATAGGTCATATAAAGTCCTGCAGCAGATTCACTTGCATGGAAGCCTCTGTTTGTCAGAGAGAGAACCACTCAGTGGCCCTGAAGGAACCCATGGAGAACAAGTTCTGTCTCCAGCGTTTTTGAACATATTTACAAATTTGAAGGATTTATTTTTCATCTATTAAACTCAGGGGACCCTGGGAATTTTGTTTATTGGCATTAACGAACAAAAGTATCATCAGCAGTACGGGAAAAGTAAACAGAGAATTCTGGGAACAGACTGAGTGCTGATCTAGTTTTGTTTAATTTTAATTCAGCAGAGAGACAAGTAATGCCCCTTAGGCATTCCTAGATTTGCCATGGTATGGTGATGATAACCTCCTTTTCATTGTCTCCAGGATTAAATATTCCAAGATAGACTGCCATTAAACATGGATGGTCCATTAGCACTTATCTCTAGGATGTGAAAACAGAATTCTCTTTCACAAATTCATGTAATCAGAATGTATAATTGCATGTGTGTTTGTTCTTCATAACATCTCACCTGGTGAACACACTGCACCAACATCACATCTCCATAAAATGGACACAAGAGAGTAGCTTTATGCCTCCATAAAGACATGGATTAAGAAGGGAAATGACTCACAAAAATGTCCCAGTCAGGAGAAGCACATCCCTGAAAGCCTACAATTATGAGTGCCAAAAGCCCACACAAAAATTATCTGAAATGTCATATGGAGTGTTTGGACCGAAAAAAGAAACTGGTGCAGGAATGGGAAGCTACAGTTTTACAGAAAGTCAAACCAGCAGCTCTGTCTGTCGCTACCTGTGCGTCTCCATCAATTGGCACTTTGAATTCCAGCATTTGAAGTTCCTCTCCATTTCTCTGGTTTCCTCCTGGCTGACATTCTTGCTGAGATTCTGATGCTTTCAAAGAGAAAGAGAAGACAAGGGAATGGAAATGTCATCTGTGTTCTCATCATCATTGTCTACTGTTTGGCCAATTCACCTGAAATCCAGGCCAGAGGACCGATTTCAGGAACATTAGGATCCCTGGGAATTTTATTAAGGCCATGAATAGGGGTGCCCACAAGCTCCATCACATACCACAGTTCATTCTCCCAAAGCAGAAAGCAAAAGGAATCATCAGCAGGAGCACAAACCGAACAGGCAACCATGTTGTAGATGAATTTCGTATTGAACTGGAAACTGATAAAAGAAAAGAGTAGGCAGAATGTTTACTGTTTCCAAGGGGTTGTTTTTCTTAAAGTTGACCCTTTTCTTGATGAGTTGGGATGGATGAGTAACAAGACTTTCAATTAAGTAATGATTCTTTAAAACTCCATGAGTTAACTCTTAAAATCCCCTCCAAAAAGTCATGCCTCTAGCCCCTTCTCCAATAAAAAGGATCTTCCTCTATTGCTTCCAGAAGGTAACTTGGACCATGTTTTTATACAAAGGTTCCAGAAAATGGAAGTCCAAAGACTGGGAAGAACCAGACCAATCTCTGTCTCCATTCTACAGATGTAATGAATACTTGTACGCTTTCATACCCTCCATATGTCAACACAGTGAGATGGTCTATGGAGAATATAGGGTCTTTTTTACTGGAAAATTCACTTGCACAAAAATAAAAAATTGTTCATTGAAGTGAAAAACAGGTTTTGTAGGGAAAAAAACCCTTGTGTTGCACATTTTGTGCATAAAATAAGGAGAAAAATCATTCAATACAGCTGTAATGTCACCCAATGGGAAAAAACTTTTGAAATTATTCATTCATTTATGCAATAAATGGAATGTGACAAGCAAAAATGTACTTCAGTCACCTTCTCCCAACCTGTGAGATGATCTAATGATAGCTGATGGCTATGTATCAATGGAGCAGGGAATCCGCTTTAAACTGTAAAGGATATGTGGAACCTATGGAGAATAGAATCCAGAAATTTGGAAAGCTCTTTTAAAGTTTGGACTAAGACCAGGAATGGGTCCACCATCCCATTCATGGGGGAGTCACCAGTCCTCACAGCTCACATGAAAAGGACACTCAGAGGTGAGAGACAAGTATCCATCAAAGAGTGAATATGAAAAGAGAAGAAACAGAATTCAAGGCTGGAACTGGGATCCAATAGGACAATGGCATCATCCAGATTGATGGAGTCCACAGTCCAGCCTGTAGAGATCCCCGAGCATTCTCCCTTCCTTGGCAATACCTCAGATGTAGCAGTCACGGAACCCAGCTTCTCTCCTCTCCTCACCTCCACAGATTCTTTGTGATTTCAGACAAAATACAAGGACAGATAATCCCACTTGAGACTAAAACCCTTTCCACTAGGGAGTAATGCAGCCAGTCTCCCCAAAAAGACTCACCTATGATGTTCACCTTCTCACTCCACAAAGACATGAATCCCCTGCTGTTCCTTCGTTCTTCATATCTGCAGGCATATTCTCCCGTGTGGTTGGGCTGAGTCTTTAGAGAGATGCTCAGAGACACATTGAAAGGGGCATCTCCAGATCCTCTGGAGCTCTTCAGAGACCCTTGCTTGAGGAAGTTCACTTCAATTCCATCCTTGTAGAAATGGAAGCTTTTCTCCATGTGGTTCCCCTTGTAGGAACAAGTAAGAAGCAGGGTCTCTCCTTCCCGTACCTCTCCAGATGGAGGATCTACTTTCAGCACCGGAGCAGGAGGAGAAGCTAGAGAACAATCATCCCCAAAAGGTAAGTAGGGAATACTATGGTGGCTCTGTGGTTATGAATCTAGGGGTTTGAACAGGAAGCCATGCCTCCATGAGACAACTTGCTTGAGAACTGTAGAACTGTTTCATCAGTGGCTAGTTGGAGTGACCAGCTATGCACAGTTGTGATTATAAGGATCTGGACTTTGTACAGTTAACATTCTTCCTCCATCCCAGCCACCCAATAAAATCCAGAACTTGACACCCTATAATATTTAGCTCTTTTCTCTAAATTTCTCTCCTTCCTATCTTTTCATCATATTCAGTTTTACAAAAACTCCAGACTCCCAAAGCATCCTCTGCCCCTAGATATTTTACAGATGCGATACATGATAATACTAGTTTGCTTTGGGGAAAACAACACTCTAGAGTGGCAGCCGAAATCTATCAGCTTTTATGGGGTAAAGCACGAGGTAGGGCTTAAAAGCAGTCTTGTATCTTTGATTAATAAATTCCTGATTCAGAACCAGTTCAAGTACAGATGGGGAGAAAATGGCAAATAATTCCTTAGTTGCCTCTGGCCATTGTTCTTTCCTGGGAAAGGAGGGCTTTAATTATCATTTTATTTTCCCATTTTTCCATGTTGTGTGTCCTACCTGTCCTTGTCAAAGCGAAATGGTGCTGTTTTGCCTCAGAAAATGCAAAGAAATAATCAGAAAACAACAACAGAAACAATAAATAAAGAAATGCCTAGTTTCTATCCCATACAGTCCACAGCTTGCCTTCTGTTTCAGCTTGAAGTCACCGAAAGCATGGTAACCTCATCCCATCACCAACAGAGACCCACTCACCTCCCACAGCAATGAGGATGGTGTCACTTCGCCGGGACTGGATCCGCTGCCATTCCTCTGACAGAATCCAGTATGTGCAGCTGTACTGACCAGCCGCATTTTCACCCACCGGGACAGCTTCACAGAGCCTTTTCCCTTTCCCTTCCCGGAATGATTGCCAACGGCTCTGGCCTTGTTCTTTCTTATGGAAGCTGTATCCTCCCACGTCCTGCCCCTCAGGAGCTGAGCAAGTCAGGGTGACTTCTTCTCCCAGGGTGTAAAAAGGGTGCTGAGGATCCCGGGAAAGAGTTGGAGCTGGAGGGGGCTCTGAAGGTCCCCCCAAAAAAGAAAAAAAGAAAAGAATCCAATCAGTTAGGGGATGAAATGATTAAACATTGGATAGATTTCCCCAAACTCCCATTGGAATACACTAGCAAAATTCCTTGACAAACCATGAGAACCAAACGACTTTGTGTGTACATTTGGACTGTAGGTGTGTCATAGAATGACACCTTTTTCTCCTGAAGAATCAAGCAGGGAAGCTGGAAATCCTGTCCCTCAGCTTCCTCTCCTCCACCATAGACCCTGAGTTGCCAGAAAGGCACACAATTCTGAAACATTCCCAGTCTAAAAACATTTAACCTCCATATCTGGTTAGCCTTGCAAACAGGAGAATTCATTCACCAGAAAAGCAAAAGCATACCCATGACAGAGAAGACAACCTGTCTACTCTTTGGAGATTCGGAACTTCTTCCTGTGTTGTCTTTCCCTTCGTAAGAGCAAGAAAAATATTCCTTTGACTTCAAGTATGTTGTGTCAATCCACAAAGAATTTGTTCTCTGTTCCTTATATACAGTCCCTTGAGTTTCTCCTTCCAGTTGATAGAAGTAGAACCGGAACCCCGTCTGTCCTGCTGGGACAGTGCATTTCAACAAGAGGTGCTGTCCTCTTGGAAATGTATTGTATGGTGGGGACAAGGAGAGTTCAGGAGGTGAGAGAACTGCAACTCCCTGTGAAACTGAGAGAGAGAAAAAGATGCCCTTTAAGCCTTTCCTTCTGATCTCCACTTGAAGACAAAGATTAACCAAACTATTTTTCTTTTTCAGCACAAATTACACAGCACAAGTCTGTTCACAATTCTAGAAATGGCAGTATTCTGACAATAACATATTTATCACCCACAAGGAGGAGAGCAGTCCCAAGAAACTCAAGACTCCAAGAGCCTTTTTCCCTTGGCCTTTCATCCTATAGCTTTTTGGTTTCCTTTTTAGTGCCAGACCATATACACCAATGTCCCTCTTTGGTCTCCATTGAGAATGACATTGAAATGCACATGGAGTTAAGGTTGAGAGTTCAGGACCAAACCCTCGTTACAGAAAGGGATTTCTAGTTCTACAGGAAGGAATGTCTAGTTCTTACCTGCAAAGGGCCTCATCCAGCCAAGAACGGAGAAGGCAGCTGAAAGAGGACAAAGAAAGAAAGGAGTTGATCAGCTTCTCCTTCCAGATTCTGAGGGATTAGTGCAGACAGAGGGGACAAAAGGAGGGAGGAATCAAGGAGGAGAAGCAAACTGACAGAAAGACCATGGAAAGGAGAATAGAGAAGTAAAAACCACAGAGGAAGAGACTGGCTCAAAAGAAGAAGAAAGAAGAAAGGAAAGAGAGAGACCAGGACTGGGAAGAGAGAGAATGGTTGGGAGACACAGGCTGTAAAGAGGAGGCTGTTTCTCAAGACTCAACCAAAGGAGAAAAAGCTTCTTTCCCAACCCTGGAACTCACTAGGATCCAGAGCTGGTAATTTGATAACTAGATGGACAGATAAATGTAATGGAAAGAACCCGCATTCTTAGGCCCTTTCCGCACCAGCCTATTAAAACGGTGCAGAGCAACCTCCAACAGAGGTCTTCTGCACTGTGGAGTGGACTGGGGCAGAATACTTTTCATAGTTCGCACCTCTGTCCGCTCCGGAGTGACCGGAACTGGTTTTTCAAAAGCCCAGAGGAAGAGGTTTTTCAAAAGCACAGAGCATGTGACCCTGTGTCTCTCTGTCGCCGCGCTCCAGTGCAGATTTGCAGGCACGCACTAGTATGTGCCTGCAGATCTTCTGAGAGCCTCCACCAACCGGAAGCCGCCATTTTGGACACCAGAGCAGTGCAGAGGACAAGCTCGCACTGCTCCTCATCCCGATGGACCCAAACGGACCCACCAAAAAGCCGGTGAGTAGCGGCAGGGAGCGTTTCCCTCACCGCCTGCAGAAAGGGCCTTAGTGGTGACTGCTCCTCCATCCCACAATCTCTGAAGGAAGGAAGTCTGTGAGACGAGGTCTGAGGCAGCTTCTGGCTTTCTCAATGGCAACTTCCTAAGCCAGTTGCCCCTTGGCGCAGGCACTTTGAAGCAGGCACTTTTGCGACTTAAAGAAACAGGAGAAGAAGACTTTTGCTTTCAGTCATGTTTCTCCAATCTTATTCATAAAGGGCTCTGTGTTCATATGTGTGTACCTTCAAGTTGCCTGTTGACTTATGGGGAGCCCCTGAATTTCATAGGGTTTTCATAGGCAAGGAATCCCCAGAGGTGGTTTTCCTTGTTCCTCTATAGGAAACTGAATATCTACAAATCCACTCCAAGAAATGACACAAGGGAGCTTTTCAGTGGGAATTCCGATCTCCTGAATGGTCTCTAAACCACGCTCTTGACATTCTACCTCTCTTTTACTTCATGATATAAATACTAATTATAAATAAAGAGATGTTCCTTGAAAGAATCACCAGGAGGAACAAAGGAATCTGGTATTTTTCCAGGTTTTGCCTTTGCTGGGAAATTGAGCAGGATGACCTCCAGCAGCTGAGAAACAAGGAGGAATTCTGCATAGACAGAACTTATGTAAGGCCCCACTTTGGGGGTCCCCGATATCAATATGGTTTGGATGGGCACCATACTCAATTGGCACCATATTGGATTGACAACACATGTTCAATTGGCACTGATATCAAAACCAAACCTGAAGGTGACCAAAAGGTCAAGCCAGAAAGAGGAAACCTGACTGTAAACATGAGGTCACAAGCAGATCAGCCTAAAATACCCTCTTGGTAGAACCTAAGTCAATTATTGGGTAAATCACCACTGTTCCAGGGAATAATAGAAGCTGGAATTTCATGGGCACAAAATGTTCAACATGAAATCCCTCTTGAACATTGGGAAACGGCGTGGAAAAATACAAATGAATTTACCAGCTCCCAGGATCTAAAAGAAAATTTTATAAAAATGATGTATAAGTACTATCTCACACCAGAAAAAATAGACAAAATATACCATACAGGAAATAACAAGTGCTGGAAGTGTAAAGACAATGTAGGTACATTTTATCACATATGGTGGACCTGCCTAATTACAAATATTGGATAAAGATATATGAAGCCATAAAAGAAATATTTAAAGCATCGTTTCCTATGTTACCAGAGCTCTTTTTACTAAATATGACATATACGTTTGACAAAAATTTCGTGCAGAAAAACAAACAGATATTATTATATTTAATAATAACTGCTAGAATGATCTTTGCAAGATCCTGGAAAATATCAAGTGTCCCAGATATAGACCAACGGATGTTAAAAATAGTAGAAATGAAACAATTTGATATACTTTCACACTATCTAAAAGGGAAACTAACCAAATAGAAAAAAACTGGCAACCAGTAATAATATATGCGAACAGATATGTTTATTGATTAGTGCTTATCGATTTCAATAGGTCAAAGTATAGAAAATATACAAGGTAATACATTATAATGGTAATAGAAAAGTTAGATGTGATTAATATAGATTATTTTGGAAAAGAAGAGGGACAACCACGTGATATATGGAATAGAAAGAAATATACAGATCAAGACGGGCATAGGTTTTCTTTACACACAATGATACAATGTTGATGTAAATAATTATGTTATGTAAAGATGTAAAAAGAAATGGTGTACTCAAAACATTCTTAAATTAGATGTAAAATTAGAGGAGTTTCTTATGTAAAAACGAAATAGCGTAAAGATAATACCCCGGGTAGATGGCAAAGGAAGTCAAAATGAAGTTATTTACATATATTTAGTACCTTTCCAATAGATAATTAAAAAGAATTAGGTATGAAATTTTTTCATGCTACGAATTTTGCATGTATATATTTGGAAATATTTGGAAATGCTGAAAATAAGAATAGTTATGAAATGTTATTATTTATTCTTAATTATATGAATGTTTTTATAAAAAATAAAAAATAAAAAAAGAAGAAGAAGAAGGTGGAATTTTCTGGAGAATGCCATTGTGAGAAGCCCACCAGGACACTGACTGACAGATGTCCATCCTCTGTGCACCTGGACTCCTTCCTCTTGCCTCATAGCACCCACATGACAAAGTTATTACAACAGTCGTCATGTCTTTGTCATCCAAACACTGCGAACATTAGTGGGTTGATAGTCCATCGTCTGTACTGCGACTCCCATTGTCCACACTGGAACTGCACATATCCTCCATTGCCACAGGCTATTTTTGGGGTACAAATACCCCTGATTTCAGGATGGCCAGGGCAGTCTCGGAAAGGTCTACCCCTCACTCTGGCCGTCTGGCTCCTAAATGAGAACTATCCTTAGGGTCTACCTAAGCTAGCCACATCTCAACTCTTCACTGTTCTTCTGGACTGGTAATTATAAACCCCAACCCTCAGCCTCTCTATACATAATACTTTCCTCTCTTTCTCCTTCAGTTAGCTTTTCTGTGAACGTTTGACTGTTTGTATTTTGTGCGCATGCATGAGTGAATCCTTCCGATAAAAACACATTTTACTTTTGAATCTTTGGCTGGTTCTCTTTCCCATGTGAGCCCATAACCGTTGGTAGAAAAGGTCCCATTAAGTTACCCCACCTCTTGCAAGTCTCCTCTCTGAGCTAATTCATTCCCCACTTTTGCAAGAGGTATCTGGCATCGCAGGGTGGCCCTTGTGGCACCTACATTTTGAGGTAACTCTTATGATCCCCCCATTTGCCCTGGCTTCACCTGTTGAATGTCTGATTGCAAATCCACTGCTATATGGAAAGGAACTGAGCCGTAACACAAATTTAGAAGTGATCTAACCCCTTTTCAAGTTTTACCACAAAGAAAGACAAAGGTAATTGTTTACTAGTTCTGTTCTCCAAGGAAGCAATGAGTAATTGCAAAAATTTTCTTTCTGCTATGAAAAAAGTCTTCCAAAAACTGCACAGTTTATAAACTGCATTCACAGTTTGGGATTTACTCTATGAAAAATGCACACTCAGACTATGCGGAAAACAACATTTTCTGTTCAGTCAACAAAATTTTCTGCCGGGAAACATAAATAACCTTTGTAAATAACAATGAAAAATAAACACTATAGTAAAACAATAAATTGAATGATTGTTATAAATAAATAGGAAACAGGAATATCAATAAATAGAGACACAAGATCCTGCTTGGTCCAGAACAGAAAATTGTGCCTTCCCAATGCCCTCAGATCAGCCTAAAGACCTTAAAGGTACCAGATCCAGTAGGGTCTTCAAAGCTAAGGATCAGCCCTAGTGGGAGATTGCTAATGAATCCCAGCTACTGTAGGCTACATTTTAGAGGAAGAAATTGGCAAAGTGAGTTGCGGATTCCTTGCCAAAAAAAAAAAAAAAAGCCTACAAATTCATGGGGTCACCATAAGTGGAAAGATGATTTGAAAGCACCTACACCCATAATGGCTTCAAAGGCAACCAACACTGACAAAGCATCACTTCTGGTTCCTTGGAATGGCTTTTGACAAGATGCAGGAGGGACCACCAGAATCTTGAAAGAGCCCCAGATGGTCTCCAAGCCACAGTGAGGGGCTACACCAAACTAGATAAACAAGTAAAGAAAAAGACAGGGGAGAGAAGCAAGGAGATTTCAGGACATGAGAAGAGAGAAGGATGATGAATCCCTGGTCTGAAGTGAGAGAGAGAAAAGAGAGAGATGCCCAAACCTGTCACCAATGCCATGGACTCCATCCTCGGCCAAGATGTTGGGTCCTCCGATCTCTCTCCACCTTGCATTCTTTCTCAACAGAGCTGCACAGCTCATCAGCAACCTTCTCTACAGCAAATATGAAGACAAGAACTGCATCATCCACTCCTTCCACCAACCACCACCTCACACTCATACCTCCAGCCAAGCACACAACTCAGCCTGGAGGCTTCTGGCTCTGCTTGGTCACCACAACCTGTGGTTTCAAGCTGCTAACCACATCTGCCCTTGCTCTGCCTTCTCCTGGCATTTCCTGGAAACCAGTACTTAAAAATAGCCAAAGAGTCACAGAGTAGACAAGAGGTGAGAAAGCAAAGGAAGAAATGAGCAATTGTTTTCATTAGTGGGCATCCTAATTTGGGTGTCAGCCTCCAACTTCCTTCAGAGACACCATGCGCAGAGGTTAAATCTGCCCCTAAGACTCACCACTCCAACCAGGGGATATCACACCCCATTCCTGCACCAAGCACAGACACTCTGCCCATGTGTTGTGAGCTGAATCCTGGGCCGTTAGTGTCGACAGCAATACAAGGCATATTAAACAGGTTTATCTCCAGTTCATCTTAATACAAACCTGGAGATGGTTTTTTCTACATCAAAGGAAGAAGGCAAGCGGCTGGTCTGCATATAAGGGAGCAGGGCAGCATAAACTCCCTGTGTTTCAATGCAACTTGCATGTTGCCATCAGATGAGGGAGACAATTCTGGGAGTTGTCCTCCAAAACAGCTTCTGGGGATTCTGAAAGCTGTATTCCAAAAAGTGACTTTTTCAAGTTCTATCTATTTCTGCAACATAGGCCTATAGGTGTTACCCCAAAACATAGGTGACTCAGATGTCCACCCATGATACCAGTACCTCCACGTGACAGAGGGGAATTAAATAGCTCAAGATGCAAGATGGGGGCAACTTAACAAGATCTTTCCACCAATGTTTACTGGGTCTTCCAGGAAAGAACTGGCCAGAGAATCCAAAATGTAAACTAAAAATGTGTTTTGTTGAAAGATTCACACATGCACAAAAAAGATTCAAACACTCACACACTTACACAAGCACTAGCCAAAGGATAAGGGAAGGAAAGTTGTGGATAGAGGAACTTTAGGGTTCAGGTGATAATTATCGATCCAGACAGAAGAGAGGAAAAGCGGCAATGCAGCTTAAGGAGGCACATAAGGGCAGCTCTCAGTCTCTGCATCTGGGACTCAGAAAGGCTCCCCTTCAGCAATTTCCTGTTTCTGCTGCCCTTGACATTCCAGCCTCAATGCTCCAGCAACTCTGATTTCAAAAAATGAGACTCTTCACCCCGTACTCCAGGGATGAGAGATGGAGCCATCTAGGTGTCGTTGGACTCCAATTCCCATAAGCCCTAGCCAGCATAGCCAGTGACGACGATACTGTGAATTGCAGTTTAGCAACACCCAACGTTCTAGCAACTCTAATTTCAAAACAGGAAACCAGCACGTTACCCCGGACCCCACTTTTGTGGCCTCCTCTCAGTCTGTCAAAGGCCCCCCAACACTCCATTTTTTTCTCAATGGGTGGTTTGGAGCATTTTTTAAATTAAAAATTGCACAGAGTCCCCTGAAACATCCCACACTGATATCTCCCCCCAACACTCACATAAACCTCTATCTTCACCCACATCTATCTCAAAACAATGACGTGAACTGACACAATGTCATTTGCTCCTTCATGGAAGGAGTTCTAGTGATACACATAGATGTGCTCCTCCACAGTATTTTGACCCACATAGAATACTACACAATGGACTAACCTCTTTGGGAAATAGAATTGAGCAGTTCTGTTACATTAATACATGGGGAGCCAACAAAGTCACCAGTGCAAGTCAGGGCTGATGGACAATGAGGCCAATCAATGGAAAACCAATGGAAGCAGTTATCTTCCTCCTCCTCCACCTCCTCCTCCTCTTCTTTATTTCTATCCAGCCCTTTTCCAGAAGCTGGGATTTAAGATAGCTTCCAATGAAACGCAAGTGCAACAAAGCTAAAAACTTACAGAAGATCAGCAGCAAAATAGAAATTAAACTTTTCACAATATTAAGACAATTTAAAACATATGGTTAAAAATAATTAAAAGTAGTTCTTAAATGTTGGCAGTAAGTTTTCTGTCCTTTGTGAGAAAAATAGACCTAGTGAAGAAATACCAATGCCTTTTTGTCAACATCTGTCAGTAACTGGGAAAACTGAGCCTTTTCATCTGTACTATAAATACAAGCTGAGCTCCTGCATCCACCTGGGTGGAGCATCATGCTCCTCCCACACAGTTGTGCACTGGATTCCCTTCCTGTCCAAGGAAGGTGAATCCCCAGAGGGAGAGTGCCCACCCTTCAGGCATGCGGTGGTCCCTGGGGAAGGGCTCCCAGACTGACTCAGGAACAGAGCTCTCGTTGCTCTCACATTGGCCAGTCCTCAGTCAGGAAGGTTCGCCATCAGGAGGAACTGCACTACCTCTCCTCTGTCACTTCCTTCCCCATCCACAAACCCACCTTTTACCTGATGTAGCCTCATCCAACATGACTCTAAAAGAGAGTGGAGAACACTCTTGCACTGTTCCCATAGCTGGATCACAGCAACCAGCATCCTCCATGATCTCTCATGGGTCCTTCAGAGATCCCAGAGTATGATGTATGGATGCAGCACCCAATGACAGAAGGAGCCGACCTCTCCTTTCTTCACCCAAAATTGGACCTCACCATGCCTCAGGTGTCATTCAAAAACACAAGCAAGCAAAAAAACAAACTTCCAAGTCTAACAAAGGAGGAAAATCTATATAAAGGCATGCCTCAGTTATGCAGTCTCCAAAAAAAGTACATGCATATGCAAAAGGGAAATTAAATATCCTTATGAGACCATAATGGGACTCTAACCTTGTTTGTTTGTTGAAATATTGCTATCCTGTCCTGCATCTTGGGATCTGAGGTCACAAGTCAAATCAACGGAAACAATTTAAAACGATTGATTCATTGATTTTTCTCTATGGCCTCCCCAACCACAAGGGCTCCTGAGACCAGGAACAAATAAAAAGTAACTAAAACAATGCAAACATAAAACATTTTTAGAATACATTAAAATACATTTTAAAAATTCCTAAAAGCAATCTAATAAGAA